>APFE030612241.1:0-13594 GCA_000404065.3 Pinus taeda | reverse complement strand
TAAATTAAGGCATTGGGTCAGTTGCTAGAGAGGTTAGAAGTTGAACATTTTGAGGGTAAATGCTGATGGAATTGGGACTTTCTAGTTAAACTTGAGAGGAGAGATCACATACCTTTTGGTTTCATTGGGAAGTGAGTGAAACTTGTCAAAGTAGAGGAGACTTCTTGTCGGACCCTGGGAGGAGCTTGTACAGCATCAAGGCACATGTTGTAAAGTTCTTCTTCATTTAAATTAATACAATCAGATTCATTTTTCTCAACAAATTGTCTTATGTGGTTTGTTCATAATCTCCTTCATCATTATGATGAATATGCTTTATGATATTGGCTTTTCATGTGTTATGTAATTGTTTGCTTGTTTGTGTTTGACAAATTATACTTCAAGGAAGCTCATTTGGAGCGAGGGAGCGAGGCTTCCACAAACTTGCATTGGACCCAAGGTAGGCCTAAAACACTTGTTTTCCTTTGTTTTTTATTGCATATTTAGAGAAAGATAGTTTTTGATTGGCTTGCTTGTCACTAGATATATTTAGATACTAGGAAGGTCGATCTTGTCCACAACCTCGACTCATTCTGTGTGACAGAAGGTTTATGAGCATCAGGATGCAAGTTTTGCTAATGATTTAACCATCCAAGAGAAATTACCTTCAAAACCCTAGGAGAGGGAAATGAGCCTTACCCAAGTACAACTGAAGCACGAACAAGGTGTAAATTGACCCATGGGAACCTAAAATGATGATGACAACTCTCTGAATGATGGTACACTCAGTTGAATATTGACATTGACAGACATTTGGACAACTTTGAAAGGAGTGAAAACAAACCCTAGACCTAATACCTAGTGACCAAATTTTACTTGAAGACTCACTGAAATGACAAAATTTGACTTTGACACCCTAAGACCACTTTGTAAGAGCATGTTTAATCACTGGGGGAAGGCTTCAAAGACTAACACTAACAGGTATCATAACCAAGTCCTTCAAGAATTAGTTTAAAAATTAGAAGATCATAAGGATTATGGCAAGGAAGCACAAAAATAAGGCAACACAAAGGAATAATTCTATGTAGGAAAACTGTGACAATGCAAGCAAGGTATCAAATGTCATGGAATTATTAACAATTATTGGTCAAGGAAAATTAGTAGTAGAACAATTCATGCCCAAAGCTAGGGATGATATAGGTATGATTTTGTTCAATGATGCAAACAATCATGTATAGAAAGACAAGATGAAGTCTAGAATAATATCACTTAGATATGATATTTGGAAATTAGTATGTAATGGTTATACTAAAAATCCTCCATTAAGTCAAGAATTTTAGATGAATCATCACGAAATAAATGCAATATATTGTGGCCTATCCGATTCAGAACTTGAGAAAGTTATGCACTATGAATCTTCAAAATATGCATGGGATAACATGTAGACATTCCATGAAGCAGAAAATAGCAAAAGGAACATATTTAAGAAAGAATTGAATTCATCAGGTAATTTGATTTTAGATAGATGACATTGTCTGGATGGCTAGTGGCCTACTGAAGGCATCTGCAAGTGTGTTGGCATTGATGTCAACAGTCATGCTAGGAAGATGTGATGGGAAGTTGGCATTTCCTAACTGTTGGTAGGAGTGTTACCATTGATGTCAACCAAACTAACTTGGATGCTTGTTGCAGTAGATGTTTGTAGTGATGGCCTAGGAGGAATCCCATGGTTGTTCATGGCTCATAAGGATTCCTATGATATCTGCAAGATTTAAGTAGAGAATCATCATAGCAGTAGGCTTAGCGGAAAATCCATAAAATGATGATTACAATGATGAGCCAGAAGGGAGTCCATTGTAGTTGTAGGTTTCTCGTAGAAAATCATCACAATAGCAGGCTTATTGTAGAAGCCATAAAATGATGACTACTGTGTTGGTCAAGATGGAATTCCATGGTAACTATAGGATTCATGTAGAGAATCATCACAACAACATGCTTATTGGAGAAGCCATAAAATGATGATTACATTGATGGACCAGATGGAAGTACATGATAGATGCAGGCTTCATGAAGAGGATCATCATGGTGGTTGTGAGTTCATTTGTCTGGAGAGTCAAGGAGCAGAAGAGTGGCAGAGAATTTGGAGCCATATTAGAGGTATAATATGGGCTAAAATATTACATCGGATTCTATCCATTGGAAATTTGTCTAGAAGAGATTTGCAATGATATGGGGAAGCCCAAAAATGGACTCTTGGTTCACAAGTTATGGCCTTCTCAAGTTCATGGATTTTAATCCTAAGGTAGGAAGGAATAAAGGCATATTGGAGATCATAAGATCAGAGGCCAGCCATATCGATGATCGCAACCCCGAAGATTAGCCATATCAGTGATCACTTATCTGAGGTTAGGAATACCAGTGCATTGCAACATTAGAGTATTGGCATATAAGTAATCACAACCCTAAAGATCCACCATATCAATGATTGCATATCAGAGGTCGAGCATATTAGTGCATCGCAACATCAGAGTATAGCCATATCAGTGATTAGATATCAGAGCATTGTCACATCAGCTATATCAATAATTGTAGAATCAAAACTTCTTCGTGTGCAAACCTTTGAAGAGTTGTGATATGTTAAAAGTGTCAATAGAGTTAAAAGTCGACAGGAAGGGCAAAAGAGAATTAACAAAGGATTTCATTGCAAAACCAAAGGTGGGTGAGCCATTTTCTCTCTCCTCCAGTAGGACACGTGGTGGAAAATGATTGGCTACGATAAGGACACATGACAACATCTGATTAGCTTCGATAAGGAAATGGGGTAGTTGATGTCATCATGACCTGGCAGTATGGAAGGACAGCTAACAGGAAGTTTTGGTGTTTTGAAGGGGCCTAATGGGCCGTGACACATGTCACCTATAAGGAGTCACTGTGTGGCAGTGATGACATCATATCGAAAGTCGGTGATCGCAGGATTAGGATATCAGAACTTTATAACAGTTGTTTATTAAAACGTTCTGATGGGAGGTGCTCAGATTTGTGGCTAGTGCATGGTCAAGAAGAAACTAAGAAAACTAAGGGAACAAAGAACTAACACTAGGAGAAAGGACCCCCGACAGGATTCTAAATGACTTAGTACCTAATTGTTATACCGATGGTCATAGACATCGATTCTATGGTGGAGATTCAATAAAGGGCTAAGCAGAAGGAGCTAGGACAAAATCAAAGCTTCATGTTAAGTTACAATATGAAAGAGGTTGTGATGTGGTATTAGTCACCAACTTGGTCATATAATAAACTAATTCCAAAGGATCAAAGCACAAGGGAATGAGGAGTATTGGTGAAGCATGAGGTGGAATTTCTCTGATAAGCACGGTAAAAAGGAGTATTGAAAGTTGTATGAGTCAATGGTTGAAGAGGAAATGAATGTAGAGGAGTTGGTCACTGGAATAAATAATGTCTTTCAAATATCATCATAAAAATTTGTTACAAGGCAATGAGTATAATGATCCATAGAGAAGGCCATGCCTAAGTATAGGGGGGAAGCTAGAGGACAGGTAGCAAAGTCTACCTTGAGTAGAGAGATTCAGTGATAGGAGAGTTGCACATGGAGAGGATTGTGCCTGGTTGGAGTATGCAGGTGGGCTGAGAATTAATTCTAAGTATGGAGAAAACAGTCAAAGCACCCATTCTCATGGCTAATGTAGAGGTAGAGACCAAGACAGATGCAACAACAACATGGAAGATCCATGTCGAGATAGAGTGTGTAGTGTGAACATAAGACAGTGTGGTAGCATCAATAGGGGATTAATAGAGGAACAAAAACCAAGAGATCAAATGAGCAATGTGGGGGAAGCAACATAGTTTCTAGAGAGAGATAAGAGGAAGAAATCTAAGTGTGTGCACTATTGTGTAAGGCTATGTGAGAGTCTGTTTTGCACAGAGAGGTCAAGAATTCCTATGCAGAGGTAAGAGTCCCTAAGAGTTGTGCTCTGTGTGTAGGGCTAAAGTGCCTATCTGCTATATGCTAGGCCAAAAGTTTCTTGTGCATTGTGAGTAAAGATATAGGTTTCCTATGCTACAAGAAATGTCGAGTGTGTGCTATTGGAGAGTAAGAGGCTAAGAACTGTGTGTGTGCTGTGGAGAACAAAAGGCAAAGAGTTGGGGGAATGTTGATGAAGAGAAGAGTACAAAGTTTCATGGAATGATATGAGTAACTTTTTTTGAGAAGATTAGTGGGCTACTACAGAGTATGCAGAGTGAGCAGAGAACAAAGCTGTTATTAGGCAGATTGGTTGCCAAATTATAGAGAACATTGAGTTCTTATTTAAGTGTGGCTTGGTGCTTTCATACAAAAGTTTGGTGCTTCCATTCTCTAGTGGGCTCTTGAGAAGGCTTATTGGTTGGTGCCTCCTGCAAGTTGGTGCTTGCATAAATCCAAGGAGCTACAAGTTGATGCTTGCAACAAATCCGTGAGGTCAGTGTCTCACATAGTGCTTCTGGTAAGTTGTACATGTGTCTACAACAAGAGGGAGTTGGTTCTTCCTGCTAGTCAGTGCTAGCAAACAATCAAAGGGAGTTGGTGCTTCCTGTGAGTGGGTGCTCACAAAATAGATTCATGTAATAAAGTGGGTGCTCTTATTTTACATCAATAACAAAAACAAGTTTGGTGGTTTTTTTTCCTAAAAGGGTTTCCACATGAAAAACCTTGTGTCTCTTATATATGATGCTCATGGTGTATATGTTTATATGTTTATTTCATGTTTCTACCATGTTACATATTATTTCTAATTATATGGATGGGTCCCAAGCTTGAATAAGAAAAATAAATAAGCATAAAAGCTTTAAAATTAGCCTTAATACTAATTCACCTCCCCCATAGTATTATCATTGTTTCGAACAATTTGTATGAGATCCAAGTTCCTTCAAGAATAGATTAATTGCTAGAAGGTAGATAAAAGGGCAACAATGACTAATATTGCTTGGATAATAGAAGGAGTTCCATTTTTAAATGGATTAGACCATGATCCCTAAATTGAAGTTTGGGAGGTTAGAAAGGTGTACTATTTAATAGCCTTAGATGATGATATGTGGCACTCCATGTTGAATGGAGAAAAGAATGAACATAATGAAAAATTGAACAAGGTCATCATGAAAGGTTGTCTAAGCGAGATGTTGATAAAGTGAAGCATTGTGGGTCAACAACGGAAGTGTTGAACAAACTACAATTTCTACATGGTGGTGATATCCATGTGGCTCAAGAAGAGGCTAAAAAGCCCTGTTGCTCCAACAATGAACCAGAACATGGAGAAGTTGTTTCTCATCACACTCTTGTTGATGATGAAGAAGTCTCAGAAGGCAGATCATGCTGCTTAGAAGGTAATCTATTGCCTTGTGATGAATATAAAGAAACAAGTCATTCATTATCTAGATGTTCATGTGAATCACTTGAAGATAGAAACAACCATGCTTCTAGTAGTTGTAATGAATATAGACCTCATTTAATAGCAATAGAAAATGAGGAATCCTGAGAGGAAGAAGAGAGATTCTCGGTGTGTTCATCCATAGAAGAGAACAAGAATACCCCAAGTAGTGATAAAGAAGGTATAACCCTTAGACATGTGGAAGACTCCATGGACGCAGAGATGGCTTTAGATGTATATGGTAGCTCAGCTATCACTTCTGATAGTGAAGAAAAATATCTAGATGAAAGTATATTTTAGAAAATGGTTGAGCTTGAATCTAATGGAGATGAAGGACCCATCAGAGGAAAATCTCAAGTGATAAGTGTTGGAAATAATACTAAGAGGGGGGGTGAATCAGTATTATCACATCAATAAAAAATTTTCATTTCCATATTCAGATTCATATATTCTACTTCCACAACTTCTTATGATTTAGTTAGTTGATCCTTAATGAGTGCATTAGAACATTATCAACCAT
Organism: Pinus taeda; assembly: GCA_000404065.3. Lineage (NCBI taxonomy): Eukaryota > Viridiplantae > Streptophyta > Pinopsida > Pinales > Pinaceae > Pinus > Pinus taeda. The sequence goes on along the minus strand of APFE030612241.1, from coordinate 7,672 downwards.
ATTAACAGTAAACATGTGCAGTAAAATAGAACAGATCATCACACATAAGCCACACACATGAACACCATGATATAAGGTGGAAACTCAATGTGGGTGAAAACCACTTGCTGCAAGTCATCTCAATATTCTTCTTAATAAGAAAATCCTTTTACAATATTTTTGTACTGGTGCAGTCTTATACCAGTATGCAGGCTTCTACCTGCAGAGAGCTACAACCCCCATAGTTCTTGTACTAGCCGATCCATTTACTAGTATGCAGGCTGCTACTTGCTACAATGCTCCAAGGATTTCAAGGGAGCTACCACCCCCATAGTTCTTGTACTAGCCGATCCATTTACTAGTACGTAGGCGCTAGCCTACAATCTTCTCTTCTTCGGGTACCACGTTTCATTAATTTTCATACTGGATACACTTGAAGCACCACATGATCTGAAAGGCCACATTTCATCCAATTTTCATTCTGGGCCCATTAATACCACAAAAGCACATAATCAATCAATCTTCTCAATCACCCAAACACAAATACATATACAAGGATAATATGTGAGTTATCAACCAGATCTAGTACATCAGATCACATAAAGATAAGTCATCAAGAACTTGATCCATTCAATCATCAAGACTAAAGCTAAACATAATCAAAACTCAATACCAGTAACTAGACATCAATTATGCACCCAGAACCCTGCAGAATATTCAAAGGTAGTTAAAGCCAATTTCAAGCAGGGTCCGCAAATTCACCTCTAGACATCTGCGGGTATCCGCACCTATGCCTTTTGCTGCTCTGCGGGTATCCACACCTGTGCCTTCTACTGCATTGCGTACCTCCGCACCTATGCCTTCTACTTCACTGCGTACCTCCGCAACTATGCCTTTTGCTTCACTGCGTACCTCCGCACTTGAGCTATGGATCGACTGCGGACCTCTGATTAGGGCCAAATTAACAGTCCTTCAATGTGCCACAGTCAGTCCGATCAACAGATCTGATCATCTGCCAATGAGATTGCGACTTATCAGTAGTTTATAGAAATCTCCTTGATTTAGATCTAGCTATCACTCACCAACCGATCACAAGAATTTCAGATCTAGATCACCTTAAGATATTCAACACACAAGTCTCACTTCCAAATAATCTCCTTCCCCTTTTTATAGTCTAGCCTTTCACAATACCATGGACCAAAACCATTGAGAAACAATACCAAGGATCCAATACTTGGGTTCAACACTTTCTCAATACCACGGACCAAAACCATAGCATCCAACAATGACAGGCTAAATACCAAGGGCCAAACATAAGAAACCCCACGTGAACGCATTTCTCTACATTGGAGTGAGTGAACTGGTGTCTGCACCTTCTGAACGGAGAACCTGCAGGTATGTCCACACATCTTGGTAGGCTAACCTGTGGGTCTGCAGCTTATCTTAGGATCACCTACGGGTATCTTATTTTCTTCCATTCTGAGGGGCTGATCATCAATCTTTGCTACTGACTTGTTGCACTATGATTTGTCACCTGTATGAGTTTCCATCAAGGACAACACTTATCTCATAATGCCAACAATCTCCCCCTTTGGACTTGATGGCAAAGCTAACTTGTCATACTAAAGACTATCATTTGATTCCTTTGCACTTGTCATGTATTCTATCACATCTGATATCTCTTCTTGTAGATTCATCTGATTATAGATAGGTGAGATGTTCTTCTATGAGTGGGTTGCCATCAAGTACAACACATGCATCATAATGCCAACAATCTCCCCATTTGGACTTGATGGAAACAATACCAACTCACACTCCCCCTTTGACATCAAGGGCAAAGGGCGGACCAAGATATGCTCTTTCCTTGATATGCATTATGTTGTCCATACTCCCCCTGAGTGCTTGCTGAAATCTCTGAATGAGCTCCCCCTTTGTATATGCCAAGGTGTACCACTTTGTCCATGGTTCCTCTAAGTACATGTTGAAGTCTCTGCTCTGCTGAAGTGTGTTGTTCATGCTCCCCCTGACTATAAGCAAGCTCTGAAAAAAGATGTTTTACAAGAAGAACATGAATCTATCATAAATGACCTTCCTATCACCAAGGACTCATACATACATCCATTTCCCAACCAAGTGGGGATATACCAGAAAATGAAAACCAAGTACATTACATCATTCATCCCAGGCATAGCGGGGAAACCAACATAGGCCGTTACATGACCTTGATATGACTGAAATACTTCATCAAATGACTACAATAGATAGAGACACACTATTACATCATGAGTCTTGATATGACCTTTACATCGAATGATATACATGACATTTATAACAGAGACCAAACACCTAAATAAGATCATGATAAACATCAGCAACGACACTGTATGATCTGCTCCATAACATCTGTCACCAACAACATCAAGGTATGTCCACATCAACTCATCCTTTTGAACAGAATTCTATATATACAGAATCATTCTATCATATGAGAGAAACACCATAGCCATCCAGATCTGCATGGACCAAGTATCATCAATTGGGAATATCTGCATCAACATATGTATGAAACAACCTATCATCATATAGGTAAGAACTCATCATCATCATGTCTTCAACAATGCAACCTTGAATAATCATCCATGTATCCAGCCAACAATCCTCATCGGCATCATAACTGTAATATATGATCTTTATGCATATGGTGACAACAGCATATGAGTGACTCATCATCGAGTGAATTCAAGCTATGTACTTCTCCTATCCTTATGAAGATCACCATGTAAGCACCATTAGAGAATCAACCACAAATCTGATCTAAATATCAACTATGTAACGCCAAGAATTATCTAAACAACTCATAACCATATCATAGCAAGATGAATCATTTATCCATATAAGCATCATCACCAAGGAATATTAACCATAATTCCAACAATGCATTAAAATCATATTCTCCCCCTAAACCTGTGCCATCTTGTTTACTGTCAGATCTAATCATGCATATCAGCAAGAAGTATCAAGTCATCATCATTATCAAGTTAGAAACAAAAAACTTCTAATCATCAATTCATCATCAGCAAATTGTAACCATTATCAAATAGCGCAAATAAACCAAATCATAACTGATCCTTTTCCTGAACCTATCCCTACTATCTTTCCTCAAACAATCATATACGTGACTATGCCATAACCAACTCGAGTATATACGTGACTTCTCTTTAAGAAACTTGTGTATGAGATTTAGGACACTAAAGTTTTATACTTCCAGCTCCCTCTGATTCTGTTATGTCTGTATGTTGTGTTGTGCCGCCTCTTTCTGACTGTACTTCTTTCTTCTTCCACATCTTCAAGTGTGATGACGATGTTTTCTCCTTTTGGTATGGTGCCCATACTTTGTTCCTGCATTCCTTAGCTATATGTCCAAGCTTGTTACTAGTGTAACATCTTACATGTCTCATACTTCTTCTATAGCAATCAACAGCTCTGTGACCAAACATATTGCAAGCAAAGCAATATCCATTAAGTACCTTGAATGTGATGATCTTTCTGCATGATGGTCTTGAAACCTTCTTCTTCTACATCTGACTGCAACACGCCCAAGATTATGACATACATAACATTCAACATTATTCATAGGAGTAAAAGATTTTCTTTGAAGAATTTCTTTCCTTGGTTGATGATGAGATTGACCTTTCATCTCCTTATTGAGCATTTCAGATTTTGCAGTCGAGTCCCTTGTCTTACTTTGTGAACATGATTCACCTTCAATAGATTCATGAAAACCAAGACCAGTTTTGATAGCAGGAGACCTTTGACTATCAAGAATCTCATCCAAGACCTTAGTACTATCTTGAAATCGTAAAAGCTTATCTTTATCTTCTAATTTACCTTTCAAGATATTTACCTCAACCTGAAGTTGTTCCTCCTTTTCCAGACAATGCTTCTTCCAGATTTCTTCAGGCTTTCTTTTTTCTTCCATTTGTTGCCTTAGATTGAGTATCTCCTTTTCTTGTTCTTCATTCACATCCTGCTGCATTTGACGAATTCTGAAGGCACATTCCAGCTGAGATTTTAAGCTGATAACTTCGTTTTCCTATTTTTCAATAGCTTGGAGTAGATCTTTATTCTGCTTCTTTGATTCTTCAAGATCTTCTTTTAGTGAGCGGATCGTGGCTTCAAGATTTTCATAGTAACTGGATCTATCTTTGAGTTTCTTGATGGTTGTGCTTCTTTCATTGACTTTATCTCTTAGTGATGTTGCTTCATCCTGCAACTTTTGATATTTGTCCTTGAATAACTTCCTTACCTTGTTTCCTCCCTCGAGTTGGGCTTTTAGAAGCTTTTGACATTTGACCTTGAATAACTCTAGATGGGCTTTTATTCTGGTAGCTTCTTCTTTGGAGTCATATTCCCTTTTGTTCAATAGATCTTGTTGATCTCTAATTTTGTCTATCAGCCTTTTAAATTCTGCCTCTATTTGATATCTTTCTTGTTCACCCATAAGAGAAAATTCAGTTTTTTCGCTATCACATTCATCTTTCCCAAAAGGATAGATAGCTGGAGCATCAGAGGACAGCAAATTCATACTTGATAGTTCATCTTCATTCTGAAATGATTCTGAATCTGAAGAGCTTCTTACACCTAATCCCCAATTGATTCTCCCACTATCATAGTTCTTCTGAGATGTCTTCTTCTGCTTATGTGCTTTCTTCTTAAGCTTCTTTCCCATTGTTCCATGGATCTGCTTCAAGAGATCAAGCTTCTACAAAAGGACCTGCTCTGATACCAATTGTTGGAAATAATACTGAGAGGGGGGGGTGAATCAGTATTATCACGTCAATAAAACTTTTTCATTTCCATATTCAGATTCATATATGCTACTTCCACAACTTCTTATGATTCAGTTAGATGATCCTTAATGAGTGCATTAGAACATTATCAACCATATTAACAGTAAAGAGATGCAGTAAAATAGAACAGATCATCACACATAAGCCACACACATGAACACCATGATATAAGGTGGAAACCCAATGTGGGAGAAAACCACCTGCTGTAAGTCATCTCAATATTCTTCTTAATAAGAAAATCCTTTTACAATATTTCTGTACTGGTGCAGTCTTATACCAGTACACAGGCTTCTACCTGCAGAGAGCTAGAACCCCCATAGTTCTTGTACTAGCCGATCCATTTACTAGTACGCAGGCTGCTACCTACTACAATGCTCCAAAGATTTCAAGGGAGCTACCACCCCCATAGTTCTTGTACTAGCCAATCCATTTACTAGTACGTAGGCGCTGGCCTACAATCTTCTCTTCTTCGGGTACCACCTTTCATTAATTTTCATACTGGATACACCTGAAGCACCACATAATCTGAAAGGCCACGTTTCATCCAATTTTCATACTAGGCCCATTAATACCATAGAAGCACATAATCAATCAATCTTCTCAATCACCCAAACACCAATACATATACAAGGATAATATGTGAGTTATCAACCAGATCTAGTACATCAGATCACATAAAGATAAGTCATCAAGAACTTGATCCATTCAATCATCAAGACTGAAGCTAAACATAATCAGAACTCAATACCAGTAACCAGACATCAATTATGCACCCAGAACCCTGCAGAATATTCATAGGTAGTTAAAGCCAATTTCAAGCAGGGTCCGCAACTTCACCGCTACACATCTGCGGGTATCTACACCTGAGGCTTCTGCTGCTCTGCGGGTATCCGCACCTGCGACTTCTACTGCGCTGCGTACCTCCGCACCTGTGACTTTTGCTTCACTGCGTACCTCCGCACCTGAGCTGTGGATCACCTGCGAACCTTTGATTAGGGCCAAATTAACAGTCCTTCAATGTGCCACAGTCAGACCGATCAACAGATATGATCATCTGCCAATGAGACTGCGACTTATCAGCAGTTTACAGAAATCTCCTTGATTTAGATCTAGCTATCACTCACCAACCGATCACAAGAATTTCAGATCTAGATCACCTTAAGATATTCAACACACAAGTCTCACTTCCAAATAATCTCCTTCCCCTTTTTATAGTCTAGCCTTTCACAATACCATGGACCAAAACCATTGAGAAACAATACCAAGGATCCAATACTTGGGTTCAACACTTTCTCAATACCAGAGACCAAAACCATATGATCCAACAACGACAAGCTAAATACCAAGGGCCAAACATAAGAAACCCCACGTGAGCGCGTTTCTCTGCATTGGAGTGAGTGAACTGGGGTCCGCACCTTCTGAACGGAGAACCTGCGGGTATGTCCGCACATCTTGGTAGGCTAACCTGTAGGTCCGCAACTTATCTTAGGATCACCTGCGGGTATCTTATTTTCTTCCATTCTGAGAGGTTGATCATCAATCTTTGCTACTGGCCTATTGCACTATGATCTGTCACCTGTATGAGTTGCCATCAAGGACAACACTTGTCTCATAATGCCAACAATCTCCCCCTTTGGACTTGATGGCAAAGCTAACTTGTCATACTAAAGACTATCATTTGATTCCTTTGCACTTGTCATGTATTCTATCACATCTAATATCTCTTCTTGTAGATTCATCTGATTATATATAGGTGAGATGTTCTTCTATGAGTGGGTTACCATCAAGTACAACACATGCATCATAATGCCAACAATCTCCCCATTTGGACTTGATGGCAACAATACCAACTCAAATTGCCCCTTTGACATCAAGGGCAAAGGGCGGACCAAGATATGCTCTTTCCTTGATATGCATTCTGCTATCCATACTCCCCCTGAGTGCCTGCTGAAATCTATGAATGAGCTCCCCCTTTGTATATGCCAAGGTGTACCACTCTGTCCATGCTTCCTCTGAGTACATGCTGAAGTCTTTGCTCTGCTGAAGTGTGCCGTTCATGCTCCCCCTGACTATAAGAAAGCTCTGAGAAAAGATGTTTTACAATAAGAACATGACTCTATCATAAATGACCTTCCTATCACCAAGGACTCATACATACATCCATTTACCAACCAAGTGGGGATATAGCAGAAAATGACAACCAAGTTCATTACATCATTCATCCCAGGCATAGCGGGGAAACCAACATAGGCCATTACATGACCTTGATATGACTGAAATACTTCATCAAATGACTACAATAGATAGAGACACACTATTACATCATGAGTCTTGATATGACCTTTACATCGAATGATATGCATGACATTTATACCAGAGACCAAACACCTAAATAAGATCATGATAAACATCAACAACGACACTGTATGATCTGCTCCATAGCATCTGTCACCAGCAACATCAAGGTATGTCCGCATCAACTCATCCTTTTGAACAGAATTCTGTATATACAGAATCATTCTATCATATGAGAGAAACACCATAGCCATCCAGATCTGCATGGACCAAGTATCATCAATTGGGAATATCTGCATCAACATATGTATGAAACAACCTATCATCATATAGGTAAGAACTCATCATCATCATGTCTTCAACAATGCAACCTTGAATAATCATCCATGTATCTAGCCAAGAATCCTCATCGTCATCATAACTATAATATATGATCTTTATGCATATGGTGACAACAGCATATGAGTGACTCATCATCGAGTGAATTCAAGCTATGTACTTCTCCTTATCCTTATGAAGATCACCATGTAAGCACCATTAGAGAATCA
>APFE030612238.1:0-12799 GCA_000404065.3 Pinus taeda | reverse complement strand
CTGTTGCTACTCAAAAAATCAATTTGCCAAGGAAATTGAACTACTCAAGTGTCTTCTCGATCACCACATTGACCTCCTCTTATAATCCTTTGTTGGAGCACCAATGACCAAGATTAAAACATAATCAATGGCCAGGATCATGTTAAGATCAATCCGTGTCAGTTTCTAGATGATTTTGCCTTGACTTAATTAATATTGATTAATTAACTAAATTCCCTAAGTTTAGACTTAGGAACAGTGAAACATGAATCTCCGATCACTTGCGATTAATCACGAGTAAAACTCTGCTCTTCCCTCAAACGATCCGATTCAACTCTGGGCGAGTTAAACTCGCGTTGACTGAGTTTGACTCATAGTCAACGCGAGTTTGACTTGGGACTCACCGATTAATTGTGATTGAGGTGATTTTCAACCATCAATTCGGCGAGCACAGGTTTTACCTTTTAGGGTTCCCACATTTTTTGCTGTGTAGTTTAGTTAGGTTAAAAATTAAAAGTTGATCGGTAACTGACTTCTCACTGCTCAACCCTACAACTCATACGTTGAGAAGGTAATAGAGGCATGGTTTCAGTGTCAATTTACTCCACGTAATAGAGTCGTAGTGTAATAGAGGCATAGTGTGTAGTGTGCTCCAGTGTAGCTTCAATGTGTGCTCTGTCAGAGATTTCAATAGCAAACCATTATTGTATCATTTCAGCAACAATCAAGAGATTTCAGTTAATACTTTTTTACTGATTAGTATGCAGTATTTTATAAACTTTTAGAAGCAAATGCTTATGGTTCTATGCAGTCACAGGTTCTATGTAGTCACAGTTTAGGAGTCAGGACTTAGTGCTTTGGATCATGTTTGGAATCATATGAGATACTTATTCATTCATGCTATTTTGGAGATCTATTGATATTATGCATTGTTTGGACATGGCTTTATTGAATATCAATGAAAATTGTTTTTTTAGTTCAATATGTGTATATCTTAGTTTATTGAATTCACTGATTTTTTCCCAATTTTTCCCCGATCCGATTAAAACTCTTCGCTCTTTTGCCTTGCCGATTTATTGCCAATTCCGAGTCTGGTAACATTGCTTAGGAAATATTTAAACACTGATTAATAATCTAATTAAGTTGTTTCGAGGCGGAATTTCCAGAAATGATTTCTGGATTTTGGAGATCTCACGTATTCTAGCCTCTACAAAATTTCAAGGCTAGAGCACATCTTATGCTACAAAAACTCACTCTTGGGGAGTCTATCCACATAACCCCAGTGTTGTTCCGGAGGTGATTGCTGGGAAATTTGTCCCATTTTTTGAGCAGACTGGGCATAAGAGAGAATTCCACTCCTTGGGAGAAGGGGTTATAGAGCAGGTATTGTCTTGGAAATTTGAGGAATTTCTTGTGGAATTTTGTTGGAGGTTTATGGGAATTTGCAAGCCAGAGCTGGAGGGAATTTTGAGGGCATAATTGTGTATTTTTGGGGTCTATGCAAAGCTGGAGACACAGTAAATTCGTGGGAGCTTGCGGGGCTGGTAAAGCTTGTATTTTCCTTTGGAAATTCATCTATCGGGGCTACTCACTTGTAATTTCTCAGCTATTGGTTGGATGTTTTCAACTCAATTTTAACAGTGGTTCTCTTGTGGGATGCAAAGCCTGTGAACCAGGGAATTCACACTTTTTACGGTCAATTGGGCTAGTTGGAATTGGGCAATAAGCTTTCTGGGTTTCGATGGAGTTGGCATGTGGAGATCCTAGCTAAAATTTCAAAAATTTTGGAGCCGAATAGAGGGCAGAAAGAGCAATTCACCTACAGTAGCAGCAGTAAGAAATTATGGGTCAGCGCAGTCTTTGGAGAGGAGCTCACACAACCAATGTTGCACGAGCGGGGATGTTTTTTGGAAGCAAGGACGCGGAAGCGTCATTCCCTAAAATCTAGGAAGCGTCTACTATATATATATACTTTTTTTTTTTTCATTTTTTTGCATTTATATTAAAAAACCATTCAAAATGCCAAATTAGTTGTAGAAGACATGAAAACATGCAAATTTTTACATAAATCAAGATAGATATGGCATCCATTGTACATCAATGATTAATTATTCCAGCATCAACCATCTAGAATCTAGATTCCTCTTCTCTTGTCTAGCCTTTGCCTCTACTTCAATTCTCTAGGGATATTAGTCAACATTGTCCAATTTTGATCAAACAACGTAATCCAAGCCTTATAATATGGTAGTGAAGGGTACATTTTTGCTAAGGCCATGACAAAGGACTTCAACGATCAACAACACCAACACTGGGGTACATATAGGGCTCAGTGCTCTTGATTAAATGTCAATCACATGCCTTCATACATGATATAATCCAATGAAATGCCACAATCCCATTGATCCTGAAAATTGTTAAGTCAGTTAAATTTTGAATGGGATATGAAATTTTATTTTCTCCATATGAAGTCTGATGAGGTTGGAATCACTCTCAAAACTAAATTTTGAATGGGATATGAAAATTTATTTTCTCCATATGAAGTCTGATGATGTTGGAATTGCTCTCAAACATCCTGAGTCAATTCATGGTAATGTTAAAATTTAAAATTACAATCAGGGAGCATCTAGGAAGCGTCTAAGGCAATGTTGCACGAAGCGGAAGCGTTTTTTGGAAGCGGGGACGCCGAAGCTTCATTTTCCAAAAATCTAGGAAGCGAAGCGTCCGCGGAAGCGTCTGCTATATATAATATATATATATTTATATTTTTCATATACCAATAAATACGAAAACATCCCCAATACCAAATTAATTGTGAAGCATGAAAACATGCATATTTTTGCATAAAAATCAAGATAGATATATATATCATTGTACACTTAATGATTAAGTTATTCGAAGCATCAACCATTAGGAATCTAGATTTCTTCTCCTCCTACTCTGTTTGCCTCTACCTCGATTGTCTAGGGATATTAGTCAACATTGCCCAATTTTGATCAAACTACCTAATTCAAGACTTAAAATATGGTAGAAAAAAGCTTAACATGCTTGATTGATGATTTTGACTTGATTAAAAGGTAATTTTTTGCTAAGGGCGTGCCGCGTGACAAAGGAGTCCAACAATTAACACCAGCAACACTAGGGTACATATAGGGCTTGGTGCTCTTGATTAAATGCTAATCGCATACCTTCATACTTGATATAATCTAATGAAATGCCACAATCCCATTGATCCTGAATTCCTGAAAACTGTTTAAGTCTGCTGAATTTTGAATAGCGATATGAAATTCTATTTCTCCATATGAAAGTCAATGAGGCCTGGAACACTCTCAAACACCCTGAGTCATTTCATGGTAATGTTAAAAATTTAAGGTAGAGGATGAAAATGAAAAAAATAAAGGGAGAATGTTCAACTATCGTATAGATAGTTAACATACCATATGGATGCGATGTCATTATTTTTTTTTTTTTTGCCTTCATTCGTCACCCTAACCCAAGGTGGACCCACCACCCCCAACAAGCAAACTCACCTAAAATTAAAAAAAAATTGAAAAAAAAACAATTTTCTAAACGCTTTTCCGGAAGCTTTTCTGGAAGCGTATGGAAGTGTATGCTTCCTCCTTCGAAGCGCCACGCTTCTAACACCCAAAGCACCGTACGAAGCGTGCTTCGGCACTTCAGAAGCGGCGCTTCCGTACCACGCTTCCGAATTTCCAAGAAACGACAAAAAACTCTGAAGCGGCGCTTCCAAATTTCGGAAGCGCGCTTCTGGCCAAGCTTCCTAGGCGCTTCCGTACGGGACGCGCTTCGGGGCTTGGAACCGTTGCTTCATGCAAACATTGGTCTAAGGAGCATCAAGGGGCAGCTTAGGAGTATTCGAAAAATGTAGTTCCTCACATAACAGCTTGAAATTTCCAAACAAAACAAAAAAAGCCTCGGGGCATTGTGTGAACTGTCCACCTTCTCTTGGATCCGCTCGCAACCCGCGGTGGATACACGTCCGAACCTCCATGGATCTGCACCCAATCCTTCCTCGATCCGCGGGTAGGGCAACTGGAACCGCAGATTGGGCCCCCGTGGATACGATTTTCCAGGAATCACCAAAAAAAGGCGGCACGATTCTGCCTCTAGATCCTGGGGGGGAACTGATCCTGCAACACTGCACTCAGCACTTGGGCTTCACTATTTTCCTCTAATCTACTTGTTTGTACTCCATTCTGCATCAATAATAAAATGGCTCAGCTTTTGGTGATTATTTGGGCGTAAACTGATGTTTCTGCATCTGTGCTTATTTATGGTTGCACGTTCATGATTTTGCTTTGATTATCACTTAATATTTCCACTAGGAATATAAAAGACAAGCTGTTGTGAACCCTGTACAGCAACATCTACAACAAGCTTACCATATATGAATATAAAGTCAAAACTACAAACATCCTATGGTATATAAATAGTCTTCTCAGGTTTACACTGTTTTCTGTTTTTTATGCATAATTTCTCAGAGACCTAAACAGTACTTATTGCACTGTCCAATCTATCCTATAAGCACTGGAATCTTGGCTGATCAACTTCAACGTAGTGATACAAAAATAACCCAAGGAACTAGTTGGATCAAAACTAAAACAGGCAACATTAATAACATAGAATTTTCATTTGGCTTATTCATAATATCCACTTCCTTTATTCATAAATCCTACATAGTTATCAACTTGAGTGATATAAAAATAACCCAAGGAAATAGTTGTATCAAAACAAACACAAGCAAAATTAGTATCATTGAATTTTCACTTGTCTTGTTCATAAATATGCACTTCCTTTATTCATAATTCCTCCACGGTTATTTTTCTTCAAGTATGCCCCACAAGATAAAATACCATAACATGGTTTTTATTAAAAATAATATAAAAAGGCATTCCCTGATATGTTGTATCTTACTTGCAAGGGATTTGAAGTTCTTCCATGCAGAAAATATAATATGGTCGTACAAGAACTACTTCAAGACAATCCTATATACTTTTAGTATTCAGTGATTTAGTTCTAGAATATAGTTACCATCCCTGCATTATGAACTGCTTGGTTCAATTTATAATTCAGCATCTCTTGAGACTATTTAGATTTGTTTGATTGCTAGTGGCGTGTAACCACAATCATATCATGGACTAGTATACCTTGTACTGCAAACTCAGAGACGGTGGCCTTTGGCTGGGCTCTTAAATTGTATATTTGGAACAATAAAAGCACTCGCTACAACAAGAAATGAGGAATTTTCATCTAATGAATTACTTGGCCACTTGTAGATTTATTTTCTGAAATATTATATATATCTGAATCACATAAAAAGCCAGCGCTCCTCTCTTTTGCAGTTAGATGGTTCGCTGGGATGGTTTGAAGCTAATCAGCATCCCTTGTTTCAATGTAGCCATTAGTTTCAAGCTATTGGTTCCATTTATTGAGCCAAAATGGTACCTTAAAATAATTCATGCTTTTCCCTTGAAATTCCAAGAGATTCTTTATTCAGGGAATTTTTTGCTCCCTCCAGCTGGTGGACTAAACTATTGTGAATAACATGATCCAGGACCAATAGGTGGGCCCCTACCATCCTGAAACAATGGCGCGGCAGAAACTCCTCTCTGATTGAGTAGACATCTGAAGTTTGCCAATCTGTAAACAACTTCATTTGGATCTTTTGCAATTTTATCATAGGGAGTCCATAGGCGCTCTTCCAATTTTTCATACAAAAGATGAAATATTTGGTCAGTACCATGCCATCCAGACAAAATGAAAATTCAAGGATCCAAATCATTATTTATTTACCATTTTCCTTTTATAGATAAATTGAACAAAAATTACAAAACGTAAACAATTATGTCACAAAAGAAACAAACAGATGAACTGATCACAATAAACAAATCAATCCTGTATAGAATAGTAAGATACCTGCAGCTGCAGCAGCACGAGGCCAAATAGTTTGTTCAATGTCGGAGGCATCTACTGTCTCTCCCCACATACAAACCTCTCCACCAAGCAACAACTTTTGTTGCTGGGGGTTAGTGATATTTGTTAATGGTTCATTTAAGTAGAACTGCTCCCATGTTGTTTGTAGGTGATCTAAGTACCAACTGTCTTGGTTACTTACAATGCACCTTAATCCTCTTTCAACGACCTTTGGTGCAACTCCACCACCAAGCCTAGATGCATTAAAAAACAACTAAATTCTCATCAAGACAGTTGACCTAAACATTGAATAAAAGGAAGATATGTCATCCACTAGTAATTTTGAAAAACGTGTATAATGTTCATCAATTTCATAAGTTGTGATTGTCTTCAAGTTATAAAATCATCATTTTATTTTCGATGCATAAAATAGGATAGGCCTTCATGCTCCTTGCATTCTGCACCAAGCATGTGTTTCATAAAAGAGGAATATATGTCAAAATTCAGTGACCTAGTTGGTATCGTCACAACAAGAAGGTTTGAAATTGATTTGCAGACATGGTACTCACTCTTTTATTTTGTTATCACACTTGTCTTTTTTACTTTTCATCCACTATCAGAATAACTTACCAGTAATGAACATATGAAGATAAACTGATTTCATTTGAACTTCTGTGAGATACTATAAAATTAAGTGAATCTTTCCTGTCCCAGTTTAAGTTGACTAGGAATTAGCCCAGTGTTTTGTTCAATTCAAACTAGGACATTCCAACACGCACAGCATAAATGATATTATGTTCCTTGGAAAAAAGGTTTTTGGGAAATTTATGAGCAATACTACTTTCAGTGTAAGTGAGAAAAGTGTGATTTACCAGTTGTGGACAACTGTCTTAGGATTCAAATCTCTCCCGAAGTCATTAAATGTCTCCTCCCTGCGTTCAGCATGTTTTGGTGGGCAAATAATCTTCATGACATCTATGACTATACTTCAAGAATAATTCCATATTTTGTGAAATTCTTACCAATTAATGGGTTCATAACCATGGGATAATGCAATTTTCTGGGCACGAAGTACAAAGTATTTGTAAGCTTCAGATGTACTCAATCCCCTTTTAGCTAACCTGCAAATTGAAAAGAGCTAATTAATATATAAACTCCAAATTGTTTCATATATAGTGTTTTACAACAATTATGATTATTCATATTTTGAATTTTTTCATATAAATTAGCAGTTTTTAATTATACTTTCCAATATTGGATGAAAGGTTTGTTAATAAATGTCAGAAAATGGAGATTCAAAATTTACTTCACATTAAACCAGGGTCATAAATCTATTGTGTAGACAGGAAACCCAATTCTAAAACATTTTAATAAACCTGGAAAATTACAACAAAGCATTATTACTTGGAGGCACTTGCCAAACTAGCATAGATCCATCTTAAATCCAGATCTATCAAGTGAAAAAAGAGAAAAACTGAAGGTGCAAATATTGACATTTTTTAATCCCTCTCCATGTTTAAGATCTATCTAAGTGTAATACCCCCAATTTTGCGAGCATGGGAATTTTTCCTAATTTTGGTAATATTAATTAAAAGGGGCAACTAGTATTTTGGAGAAAGGTGGCAAGTATTATTTTATTACACATTGATGGAAAAATATTATTTTATTAAAATGGTGGAAAAAATAACGAAGTGGAAAATGGCTCCCACCAATAAAATAATACTAAAAGGAATCTAGAAGGATGGAGAGAAAATATAAGAGGGACTCATTTTGTGGATCATCTTTTGATTATTACACTTAACACTTCATTGTGTTGTTTAGTACAAGAATTCCAGGCGGGATTCCACCCCGTCTTCGAAGGACTTCGAGTGCCTCCCTATTTGGGAATTTGGAGAGTCCATTTTTGGGATTTCATAGAGCTTCATTGACAGCAGTATTTCTAGCTCTGCGTATTTCCTGGGCATAGAGGCAATTCAAGTTATTCATTGTGGTTCAGCATACAACGAGTTGAAATCTGGGTTATTTGCAGGAGGATTTTCCTAGTTGGAGCTGGTAATTTTCTGGTGATTTTGCAGGGATAGAGAGCAACAAATTGGTGGGACAAAAATCTCTTCATTTGGAAGTGCATAGGGGTTTTTGGTTTAGCCTGCAAAGGGAAGTGGAACGAACAAAGTTTATTCTCCAAGTTAAATACTCCAAAAGACTTGGAATATGTAGATCCCCATTGAGATGCAGGAATATATATTAAAAAGTATGAATAAGAATGATGTTATAAATGAGAGTGAGGGCCTTCTTATATACCCCAGGCAGGTACCTTTTCATGGAAGGTCATGTCCCATTTAGACATGCCTCTTCAGTACTAATTAGTAATTAGTAATTAACTAATCATTATTACAATTATCATCATTATTTATATTTATATTATTTATATATATTTTATTCATAACATTGCTTTCCTCCTCAAAAAGCTTTGTCCTCAAAACTTAGTGATGAAAAGGCTTGATCTCTTATTATGTTTTGAATGTCTTCTCGTCTCGGAACTGTCATCTTTGTTGAAACAAGACAATATGATCCTCTAAGTGATAAACAAAACTATCGCGCTGAGAATGGATCTGACCATCCTAAATTAATCTTTTGTGGAATCTTGTGGTTACTGGATACTTTGTGAAAATTGTTATCATAAGACTGAATTGTACTGACATTAGTATTCTTCGAAACATAAGTTTGTTGTTTATGTTCAGAGTGATACGGATTTGTAGATTGATTGAGATGTCTGCTCTTGCGATTCGGATGTAGATGAGTTCTTTTGGTTTGTCTTTCCTCTATCATGTGTGTGGCGATATTCCGATTTACTTCAGGTGACGATGTTGTTGAGTTGGTTACAAAACCTTCACTTGGGATGTTCATCATTTAAACTGCAAATCTAAGTGTGTCTTTACTTCAACTGGTTTTCCTTCTTCTTGAGTTATAATATTCACTGGATCAATATTTATTCTTTTCTCTTCAACTTGGGCTTCTACATTCTATGCTTCCTTCTCGATAAGTTGTTGCACCTTGTTTTCCAATGACTTCTTGTCCTTTTTAAGCTTCTTAATTTGCGTCAATAGTTTTTCACTATGGTCTTTAAGCCGAGAAACTTCTTCATTTTTTTCAGCGGTGATCTTGTCAACTTCTCTTTGCATATTTTGTAGTACCTTTTTACCTTCTTGAAAAATTACTTTTGAGATATCTAGTATGTCTTTTGGCATTACTGAATTTGGCTTCACTATAACATCTTGTAGCGTTATTTTTTTATTTTTTGTAAGAAAATGTCAAAAACTTCTTCATATTCAAGATGAAGGAATCTAGGTTTCCCATCCATGGTGAACCTAAAACAATGTCAGCTTGATCGCTCCATAGGGTTTGAACTGAGAATTGTGATACAAACGTATAATCTCCAATGTTTAATTGTAAATTGGTTATGTCATAGTTTTTGTTGTCATAACAGTCTAATTTTTCGATTTTATTTGACTCGGGAATCACTAATTGGTTTGCGATTTTAGGTTTTATATAACTTTTATCTTCAGCTAGCGAGATAGCGATAGTAACATCTTTTCTTGCAATAGACCCTTTAATTCTAAATAGCACTGAGGCATAGTTATATTTAGTTTATGGGAATCTTCCGGCCTTCATTTCAGATCTAGGCTCCATTTTTCTCGACCTTAGGGTTTTAAAGATACCCCTTCTTCTTCTTCTTCTTTTTAAATTAAGTTTAATTTAATTAATTATTATAATTTTAAATAATATATATATATATTATATAATACTTTTAATAATATAAAATTAATTAATTGATTTATTTTTTATTTAATAAAAAAATCTTATGATACTAAGGGTCGTGATTTGATAAAGGGGGGCTAGAAAAAACATGACTAGTTAGGAACAACATGACGTTTGACCCTATATAATGATGGCTGCAGAAAACGTTGTCGGGAGGTTGACTCAAGGGGGTGGACGTGGCCACGGTTTTACAGGAGAACACAGTGTGACAATTTTTGTAGAGGGTGTGATGATCGAGGAAATGACACAAGCAGTTGCTGAACAAAATCAACAGTCATCAATAGTGGCTAGAATGCCATGATGGCGGAGGATCACATCGATGGTTTTCAATTGCAGTAGTACTATGGTTAGGGTTTCTCACTACCGATGGTGGAGTGTTGTCTCTTTCACGACACAGGTTATGGTGACTCAACCTCACGATGGTAGCAGTTCACGGCAGTGCATCGAGCGTTGGTTGCGTCAGCGGTAGTGTTTCGCTGGTCATTGATGTTAGGGCTAGAAAAAGGCCATTGCAGGTGGGGACAGTCGATGGTTGCAAACAGGACCACTTTGATGGTCTCCTTTTTTTTCGAATATATATATCTTTTCTTTTAACTCTATATTATTTTTTTTCCTTCTATATATATATCATCTCAGAAATTGTGTGGCGAAATGCTTTGATTACAATGACAACAAGGTTGATGAATTTCAATGGTCAAAGACTTGGATCGGACAACGAAACTCTTATGCAACGGTTGAGCAGCTAGAGGATCGAACGGCTCTGATACCAAATGGAATGAACAAAGTTCATTCTTCAAGTTAGATACCCTAGAAGACTTGGAATATGTAGATCTCCATTGGTATACAAGAATATATATTAAAAAGTATGAATAAGAATGATGTTATAAATGAGAGTGAGGGTCTTCTTATATACCCTAGGCAGGTACCTCTTCATGGAAGGTCATTTCCCATTTAGACATGCCTCTTCAATACTAATTACTAATTAACTAATCATTATTACAATTATCATCATTATTTATATTTATATTATTTATATATTTTTTATTCATAATAGAAAGAAGGGAGAAGAATTATGGAGAGATAAGAGCTGGAGATTGGAGGTAAACCTCAAGGGAGAATTTAGCCAATGGTAGATTTGGGCATAATTCCGTAATATCAAACCGTGGGGCGGTTTTTGGTTAGATTGGACGATTTGCACTTGTTGGGAGTCACTGGGGGTCTGTGGATTCAGCCCAAACCCTTTTTGGGTTTTCCTGGGTTTGGTGAAAGGAGTCCGTTGTTAATTTTGTAGAATTTTCTGGGAAGTATTTATGGCATAAATCAATGTTCTAGTCAGCAGCCAGCAAAAGAATTATTAGAGAAGGATGCAATTCACTCTGGGACTATTTCCACCACTTGGGTCCGTGAGATTTTTCTAGGTTATTCTGGGTTCCTTGTGAGGAGGCTCCAGTTAATTTCTTGGAATTTTATGAGCAGTTTAGAGACCTGAAACACCAATTCCATTCCAGCCAACAGTAGCAGAATTTACTAGACCAACGCAGAGACTTGGGGAGGGCAGTTTCTAGCACTGGACAACTCAATTTTCACCTGAGACTTGACTAGCTTGTTGTAGCCAGCCCAGGTCCCTCTTCTTCATTTATATGTACCTTGCTTTCTTAGTTAATAAAATGGCTCAGCTCTTGGTACAATTTTTGGTGCAATATGTCATCATGCTAGTGTGTTAGTTGTTGATTTGGGGTAGCATCGGATGTGCTCTAGCCACAAAAATTGGTGGAGAGGCTAAGGTACATGAGATCTCCAATACTCAGAAAGGGTTTGGGAAAATTCTAAATAGTTTGGGAGATATTAAAATAATTAATATTTTTAATAGAGTCATTAAGTCTAAACTTAAGGAAAATAAAATATTAATGTGAATTAATATAAAAGTATGTTAGAATGGCCCAAAAGTCATGGATCAAGCTAGATCTAATCTTAACCGTTGATTAGGGACTTAATCTCGGTCGTTGATTTGTCAATGAGAAAAGTATAAGAGGAGGCTTGAGGGTCACTTGGAGAACACACCAAGAGATCATGATTTCAACTTTCTGGGCTTGGGTTTGCTGAGAAAGTTGAGAGAGTAATCAGAGTTGTAGCTAAGAGGCAACGAATACAAAAGCAGAGAGGTAGAGATAGCACCAGGAGGAGCAGCGCAAAAGTCGGAGAGAGGGACGTAAAAGCAGCAAGGGTTCACATAGAGCTAGTCAAGAGCTGCGCAGTGCCTCAAAGGGCCAGCGTGGGTGACGCAGAGGGCCAGAGGACTGACGCAGTTCCTCCAGAGGCTGCCGCGGGCCAAGCCAAGGTGAAGCTGGGCTAACGCTAGGCCAGAGAGAGGTTGACGTTGGGGTTTCGTCAGGCAGAATGGAGCTGTGAAGTTGCCGGACTGTTTATCTGAGGTTTCATCCCGAATATCTGCTTCCGAGTAGAGAGCTACTACTGCCGAGACTTTTCTCTGTTGGGTGAGCCGGATTTGGCACCCAGATTGTATTCTAAAACTGCTTAAGAAATCAAACCCTCATATAGATGCAACGGTTTTCCCACATTGGGTTTTTCCGGGGGACATTAGTCCAAAAACGTGTCACTTGTGTGCTTGTTTCTATTTCCTTCAATTGATGATCTATAATGTGTTGAGCGTGTACTTGTATTTATTTCCAGGATTTACATAGTAAAGAACTTGTTAATTAACAGAACAAGCAGGTAGGAATAAATCAGTAAAGTGCATGAAGGGTTTCTAATGTGTCAGACTTAGAAATTCCAACATTAGTTTTATGGTTACATGTTCATGCTTTATTTGTTGTTATCATTTAATATTTTCCTATTAGGAATATTACACTAAGCTAGTGTAAATAAAATGTTGAGCTTTATGGTAATTAATAGAAATAAGATGTTGGTTTTGTTTCCATATTTTTAGCATGACTCATACGGACCAATGTTGCACAAAGCGGGGACAAAACGGGGACGTTTTTTGGAAGTGGGGATGGGAAAGCGTCATTTTCCAAAAATCTAAGAAGCGAAGCATCTACTATATATATAT
>APFE030612231.1:148052-160645 GCA_000404065.3 Pinus taeda | reverse complement strand
TATTGGCAGTTTGCAGGATAGGGGTTTTGGTATTTTAGGGGGAAATACTCTCAATTCAAAGGGAAATCAATTAAATTTAATTAATTATTTCTTGAATTCACTATACGTTTTAAACTGAGAGGGTCGTTTTGGTTCTCTATTGAAATACCTGGAATTTGTGGTTCAAGATGTAAATTGGTTTTGAATGGTGGCTACAGAGGGTTCTGTGGCTTCAATCATGCACTAGAGAGCTAAACTGGGCTTCTAGAGCGTGTTCGAGAGGCAACTAGTGGTCTGAACTCGCCGCAGAAACTTGGGTTTGCACAAGAATGCTTAAGAATCTTTCGCAGAGAAAACGAGCGAAAAGGGTGAAAATCAGGGTGTGCAGCCTTTTAACCAGTAGCAGTTAAAAATTAGCACAAAAACTCATTTAGTGAATATTGATGGTTTTTGCTTTTGGTGGGGAGGTAGTTTAGGGAACCATTGCACCGATTTTGAGTGATGGGTGGTATTTTCCGAAGAGCACGCGACTTACCGCACTGCCACCACATAACCTAAGGAGGCTCGAGAAATACCCCTCGTATTGCATGCTTTCGGGCTTGTAAAGGTTGGGAGATGGGTGGGTGCGATATGGCCGAGGGTCATAGGATCTAAGGGTGGAAGATCTAACGACCATCGTGTGGCGGAGTTGCATGGCAGGAGATGGGCAGACATTTAGCGAGGCCCGAGGAAATAATTTCACTTAAATATAATTAATTAATGGATAATTGTGGGGTTAAAATATAATTTGGGTTTATGAAGTGGGTCCAAGGTTTTGTCAGGAAAATGGTATGGTAGCAGAGTTAATAAAGTAATGCACGGGGGGTTAAAACTTAGGATAAAGGGTTTTATGGGTTTTTTTGGGGTTTTAGGGAAATTTATCAAAGGGAAAGCAATTTTTTAAAGGGGAAAGGGGTTTCACACTAGGGAAAAAGGGTTTTTGGGTAGGGGAGTGAATTTGGAAGGTAATGTGCTAGGGAATGTGTGAAACTAAGGGGAAAGGGTGAAAATTGAGGGAAAAGGTGTCTTCATAAGAAATGAAGGGGTTAAAAGGGGAAATTAGTAAGTATTTAGTGGGGGGTGGAATGAAATGAAGGGGAAGTTAACCAAATAAGGTTATAAGCATCCTTTTACTTTGATGACTTCTCCTACACACTGAAACACATGATTACAGATGATAGATGTTCTTATGCTTCAATGAACTTTGTACTTTCTACAACCTTTCTTCTTCTTACTCTTTTACTTAACCTAACATTTCTTCTTGACTTTGTTGGGTGCACGTAAGCTAGAAAACCCTTTCTTTCCTTTTTCTTTTGAAAAGTAAACTATCTACTTCTAACCTTATATCTTCCAATGGCTCAAATTAAGCTTATGAGCACATTTTATTTCTTTACCTATCTACTGATCTACCAAGATTAAACAGTTTGTCCAAATCTTTATTCTCTAACTATAAGCAGGAAATTTAAAGCATGAAGTAGTCAAGATTAAATAGTTTGACTATCATGGGTTGTGGCATGTATGACAAGCTACACACAATCATTATTTTAGATAGTAAAGTAAAGAGTAGTGGCACTTGGACTTGCACACTTTCATGAGCTGTTTTTGTTTGGGGTTCATATTTCTTTTATTTTTTGATCTTTTATTATTCTTTTTTGTCCTTTGATATTTCTTTTAGGACATACCCTTTTTACATTTTTTTATTTTTTAATATGGAAAATATTTGAAGAAAGCAAAGGTATGTACAATATTACAAGAATTAGTTACAACCAATTCAAAATTATGAATCCTATTATTATAGGACCCTAACACTAGAAATAAAACAAAAAAATGGATTTTACTGGACGAACAGAGATGTGACACAATGTGATGTTGGATCAAGAGACAACCTTTGTCATAATGTGATAATGGATATTCACCATGGTTGATTTTCATATTGAGACAATCTTTGTCACATGCAATGTTGGAACATGGTTGACCATGGTTGATTTTTGTATTAAGGCAATCCTTGCCACAATGCAACATTGGACCATGGTTGACGATGATGAATATTATAAACCTTATGAATAATATTATACGCTAGGAATATGAGCCCCTATATTGATAAACCCAATGATTGATCTCATAATCCCAAAGAATTAATTCTAAGACCTAAAGATATTATAAACCTAAGGGAATAACATTAAATAAACAGAATTAATATTATAAACCCAAGGCGTATAAACCCTAAGATAAATATTCTAAACTCAAGGGATTAATACTACAAATCAAAGGGAATAATATTAAACCCAAGTGATAAATATTATAAACCGAAGGTATATAAACCGTACGATAAACATTTTAAACCTTGAAACAAACATGGTTGACCATGGTCAACCATGGTCCAACGTCACATTGTGACAAATATTGTCTTAGTATGAAAATCAACGATGGTAAACTATAGTCAACCATGTTTATTTTAGGGTTTACAATATTTATCCCTTGGGTTTAATATTATTCCATTGGGTTTATAATCCATTAGGTTTTTAGTATTAATCACTTGGGTTTATTAATATAAGGGTTCATATTCCGAGGGTATAATATTATTCATAAGGTTTATACTATTAATATTTGGGTTTAATAAAATCCAATGGGTTTATAATCATGGTCAACCATGCTCCAACATCAGATTGTGACCAATATTCTCTCAATACGAAAACCAACTAATGTCACATTGTGACAAGTATTGTCTCAATATGAAAACCAACCATGGTCAAGAATGTTCCAACATCACATTTTTTCAAAGAATGTCTGAATATGTAAATCAAATATGGTCAACCATGGTCACATTATGACAAAAGTTGTCTCTTGGTCTGAGCCAAGCATGGTCCAACATTGCATTATGAAAAATATTGTCTCAATATGAAAATCAACCATGGTCAACTATTGTCCAATGTTGCATTGTGCCAAAGGTTGTCTTGATATGAAAATGAATCATGGCCAACCATAGTCCGATGTCACATTGTGGCAAAGATTTTATAAATATGAAAATCAACCATGGTCAACTATGTTTATTTTAGGGTTTATAAAATTTATACCTTGGGTTTAATATTATTAACATGGGTTTATAATTTCTTAGGTTTTTAGTATTAACCCATTGGGTTTATAATATTTATCTTAGGGTTTATATACCTTGGGTTTATAATAATAGTCCATTGTGTTTATAATATCTTGGGGTTTTAGAATTAATTTGTTGGGTTTATAAGATCGATCGCTTGGGTTTATCAATCTAAGGGTTCATATCCATAGTTCAATGTCTCATTGTGAAAAAGATTGTCTCAATATGACAATCAACCATGGTCAATAATGGGAAACCATTTTCCAATGTCAAATCCTGCCAAATGTTGTCTCAATATGAAAATCATTCATGGTCAACAATATTCCAAAGCCGCATTTTGACAAAGATTTTATCAATATGAAAATCAACCGTGGTCAAGCATGGTCAACCGCATTTTTTTTAGGGTTTATAATATTTGTCCCTTGGTTTTAATCATATTCCCTTGGTTTTAATCATATTCCCTTGGGTTTATAATCCCTTGAGTTTTTAGTATTGATCCATTGGGTTTATTATTCCCTTGGGCTTATAATATTTATCTTAGGGCTTATAACCTTGGGTTTATAATATCAATCCCCTAGGTTTAATCTTATTCCCTTAGGTTTATTAATCTAAGGGTTGATATTCCTAGGGTATAACATTATTCATAGGGTTTATAATATTAATATTTGGCTTTAATCCATAGTGTTTAGAATCATTGTCAACCATGTTCCAATGTCACATTGTGACATAGATTCTTTGAATATGAAAACCAACCAATGTCGCATTGTGACAAGGATTGCCTCAATATAAAAATCAACCATTTTCCAACATCGCATAATGTCGAATAATGTCTCAATATGTAACTCAACCATGATAAATAATCATGGTCACATTGTGAGAAAAATTGTCGCTTTGTCCAACGTGACCTTGTGACCAAAATTGCCTCTTCGTCCAACATCACATTGTAACAACCATGGTCATCAGTGGTCATTTATGGTCCATCGTCGTATTGTGACAAACATTGTCTCAATATGAAAATCAACCATTGTGAATCATTGTCCAATGTCACATTGTGCCAAAGCTTGTCTCAATATGAAAATATATCATGGTAAACCATAGTCCAATGTTGCATTGTGACAAAGATTTTGTCAATATGAAAGTCAATTTTGGTCAACCATGGAAAACTATGTTTATTTTAGGGTTTATAATATTTACTTTAGGGTGTATATACCTTCGGTTTATAATTTTTATACCCCGGGTTTAATATTATTCCCTTCGGTTAATAATCCCTTGGGTTTTCAGCATTAACCCCACAGGTTTATAATATTTATCTTAGGCTTTATATACCTTGGCTTTGTAATATTAATCCCTTGGGTTTAATATTATTCCCTTGCATTTATAAAATCAATCCTTTTGTTTTATGAATCTAAGGGTTCATTTCCCTTGGGTTGACCAATCCCTTGGTCCAACGTCACATTGTGACAATCATGGTCATCAATGGTCAACCATGACCAAACATTGTCCAATATTGCATTGTGGCAAAAATTGTCTCGATTATTATTTATATTAATACTTAAAATAATAATAATAATAATAATAATATTTTTTTATTTAATAAATTATGAAATTGAATTATTTAATTAATAATTATGTGATTTATTTTTTAAATTAATAATAATAATTAATAATAGTGAAATACTAATCTAATAATAATTAAATAATCATAATTATTAATTAATAATATTATGAATAATAATACTAATATTATATCATAATATTTAATACTAATTTTATATGTAGACTAAACATTATTATTAGAAAAATTGTTTTAATGATAGGGAATGATATAAAGGAGGCGAGTCATATTTTCCATGCTATTGAGCCATTAATGAATGGCAGATGTATATGCCCACCTTTCAATTTCGACCTTAGCAAAATAGAACAGTGAATATATACACCCACTGCTCATTAATGGCGGGATAGCAGGGAATTTATTGATCCCGTATAAAGGGCATGCCTGCCATCGTATTTCTGTCTTTTTGACTAGAAGAGTTGTATTATTTCTCTGAATCACGTGACATTGTTTTTCAATTAAATGAAATACAGGACATTTATACGTCCCCGGCAGCTGACGTCAATCGGAGATAAGAGTTAGCTAGAGCAGACCTATTTATGTTTTTTTTTGTCGGTCCACAACTTTACATCGCCCTCAATATTCTAATTTTTTCCTGCGAAGAGTCACTTTCTTTCCTTTAATGCTCCATTTTTTTCTTGTAGTAGCCCCTCCCTATCCTTTATGCACATGGGTACAACCATTGATTGATAACAAGGAGAAAAACTCGACCTGGAAGGTTTTATCCTTCGTTCAGCCCCCTCCGCCATAAATAGAAAGAGAGATGTGTGATGAGCACACGAGCAGCAGAAAAAATGGAAGAGAGACGTGTGGCGAGCACATGATCAGAGAGGTCTGGAGTTTCCATTTTCCTTTCAAACCTAATTAATTCCAACAACATTCCACTGTGATCTAAATTCTGTAAGATCTATACCTATTTTTTCCTTATATATAGAACGCATTCAGTTAATTTCTTAGACCTATTAATGTATTGTGTTGGTTTGAATGAAGGAAGAAGATTGTTAAACTAAAGGTTTTACTGGTGCTGTCTATAGACATGAATTCCGAGGTTCCGAAATGGCTGTTGCCGGGACCAGCAGTATGCTTTCCAAGCCGATCAGAGGAAGCGTCACAAAATGAAACAAAAGAGGAGGAAGAAGAAGAAAGGGAGAGATGCAAACGCCCCCGGACAATGTTAGACTGTGAAGGGGGCGTGGAGGAATTTCTTGTTTTGTTTGACAGAATCGAAGAAACAAAGAAATATTTGAAAAAAAAGCGCACGAATTTTAGTGTTGGTAGTATAAGTGCGGGAGGCGGCATTAATGCAGCAGAGGACCAGATATTAACGGCCATGCACGCTATGGCGCAGGCACAAGGCTCGTCAGACGCTATCGATATGATTGCTTATAATAAAAGAGGTACGTCGCCCTGGAAACCCAGTTTCCAATGGGAGGACTTCAATATAAGTAAATCTGTGTCTGCACAAATAGATATAGATTTAAATGGTGCTAAAGCTACAGAAAAGAATACAGATGAGGAGGGAAGCATTCGAAAGGGTAACGTCCGCTGAATGTTCGCATGATCGCGCAGATGATGTAAACAACAAAAAGGAAGAGGACTTAGATGGCGCTACAAAGTTAGAGCTACAGCTATTTCCCATCTAGCGATTATGGAAACGTCTGTGATCTGATTTTCTAGTTCGTCCCTGCGGGCTGATGATCTCCAACATCTATCCCTCACCCACTCTGTTACGTTACGGGTATGATTGAAACAACTCGTGGAGAACTAGTTCTCTTCTCCTTTCCTATGAAAAATATGTTATCGTCCTCTGGTTGGTTTTAGAAAATATCTTCTTCTGGTATTTTTTGGTACGTACGCTATTGGATTGAGTTGCTCGATCTTTTCATTTTTAGGAAGCAAGCATTGTAAGCTTGTGGTTTCACCTTTTGTTACAGTATGGTATTATTTTTTTAAAGTTTTTTTTCCCTGGTTTTATTTAAGGAATGTGGTTCTGGAATCTTGTTGGCTAAAAGTTATCTATTTTTTTTAATGATATAAAGAAAGAGATGGATTACCGACCTAACACTAAAAAGACATTTACCAGTGAATGCCTGACAAGTGCCATAATTCAATTCTTTTCTTTTTGATATAACAGTACTTGAAATATAAACAAAGAGAAACTGATTAACGGCCTAACATTAAAAAGACATTTACCAGAAGTGAATGCTCAGGCAGTGCCATAATTATCAACTCTGGATTGTCCTTAACCATGCTTTCCAAGTAACTTCTCTGGTAAGTTAAAAGTTGTTTTTTAAAATGTTTGTTTTTGTTATTGAAATTATTAATGAGTAAATAGTTATAAATATGTGCATTTTAAAGAGGTAATAGTTGCTAAGAGATAGTATAGGTACATTTTGGTAAGTTATTTATATTTACAAGTGAATGCCTGCTTGAGCAGTGCTTTGGATTATCTTTAACCATGCTTTCTAAGTAACCTCTTTAGATTGGTCAGTTAAAAGTTGTTTTTTAAATATATTTATTTTGTTATTGAAATTATTAATGAGTAAATAGTTATAAATATGTGCATTTTAAAGAGGTAATAGTTGCTAAGAGATAGTATAGGTACACTTTGGTAAGTTACTTACATTTACCAAAAGTGAATGCCTGATCAGTGCCATAATTATCAACTCTGGATTGTCCTTAACCATGCTTTCAAAGTAACCTGTTTAGATTGGTAAGTTAAAAGCTATTTTTTAAATATATGTATTTTGTTATTGAAATTATTAATGAGTAAATAATTATAAATATGTGCATTTTAAAGAGGTAATAGTTGCTAAGAGATAGTATAGGTACACTTTGGTAAGTTACTTACCAATGTAAGGTTAGATTAATAAGAAAATAAATCTAAAATTAAATTAGATAAAAAAAGTTAGTGTTAAATATTTTAATTTTATTATAAAAAGATATTGTAAAATTTTATATTCAAATTAAGTAATAATTTTGATGTAAGTTAAAAATTATTTTTTAAAATATTTATTTTTGTAATGAAATTATTAATGAATATATAATTATAATATTCCAAAGGAGTAATAGTTGCTTAAGAGATTATTATAGTTACACTTTGGTAAGTTAATAGCAATAGGTTTAGATTAATCAAAAAATAAATTTAAAATAAATTAAATAAATAAAGTTATTGTTAATGTTAATTTAATTATAAAAAAATTATTTTTAAATTATAATTTAAATTTAATTAATAATTAGGTAAAAGATTTAATATTTATAAAATTCGATATAGGTTTATATATATTAAATTTTATATTTAAATTAAAAAGAAATTAGAAAACATATCAAAGAAAAATGTCATCTACATATACATATTTATGTAACTATATGTATTATGTGGTTTTGAATAAAATCAACAAACATTCTTTTTAATAGTGGATATATCAAGCAATGGATATATGAAAGACTAACAGAGATATGTATAAACTCCATAAAGCAATAACACATCCCTTTCTTATAGAGCAAAAACTTATAAAATGTTTTAATGATTTTTTTTTTTAGATTATATATATATGACATTGAAATATTTTACTAAATATAGCCATCAAAATGTTTTATTTATGATCCATATTGTAATTGAAATGTTATTTTGTTATTAATATATTTCTATATTGGTAGACATATTTATTTTAAAATATGGCTTTCATAATTTTAATTTAATTATCAATAATGATTAGCTAGGCGGTAAAGATCTAATCTTTATGAAAAATCTTATAATATTCATAGTAATATACACAAATAAAATGTTCAAATTCATCTCGAAAGTAGTTATGCATTCTGTTCCATTTTAATTAAATTGATTTATTAAAAGAAATATCATAAAAACTGTGTCATTTGAAATGAGTTATGGATTTTTGGGCATGTAGTATTGATAAGCCATGGTATTGTAATAAAAACTATTAAAAATAAACATGGGAAAGAATCTTTTCCATATTTTTTGAGATATATATATATGAAAATGAAACTGTTTAATCTATTCATATAGTTGATATTAAAGTATTTTACTTAAAATGTCTCATTTAATATAGATATTGAAATATTTTGATTATGACTTATTTTGAAAAAAATTTTAAACATTGTTTTTTACTCCATCTAAAAAATGAAATGAATTAAATATTAATTGAAGTTTTTGGACTTTCAATTACATTATCAATTTATATATATGAAGTTGATATAAAAATAATTTATTTAAAGAAACAAAAAAATATTTATACTAAGCATTATGATTTACTATGAATATTTACATTTTAATTAACATTTACATTAATTCTATTTCGTTTAAATAAAAAAATTATAATTTTCTTCATAATGAAAATTGAAAATATAAAACTTCTTTTACTCTTTTTTTTTGTAAGTCAGTAAAGAAACCTTATATTACTATATAAAAGTAGCTAGATTGGGAACCAAACCTACTCCAGTAAAATACATTGTCAACCAAAACACACTAGACATGCCATAAGGTTTTTTTGACTATTGTATCCCCGATACATATCTACACAATTTACTTTACTACTACTGCTACTTAGCCATTTACATATTGAAGGTGGCATGCATGTGAATATGTCTATCTCTTCTACACCTACATACCTACCTGTCAACATTTTACTATTCTATGGCCTACTTAGCCATTCGACAAAATATAAAAAAAAAAGAGAAACTCATGATCATTTAACCAGAGACATTGGTGCTTCTTTTGCGCCATCTAACCCAAAACTAGGTGAAATATTTGTTGCCAGAGTTTCTACTGCACTCACTCCTGCTCCCTGCATTGTCAGTTGCTTTCCGCTTGCCCCAGCTACCTCCTTGACCCAATATTTCATAAGCCTAGTCAGCTCTCCCGTTCCTGTCCCAGTGTGATATCCAGGTTATGGATATATTTCAAGTAGATGGAAAACATCCTGCTCATGTCTCCAATTTTTCCATCTTCTATTTTTCCATCTTCTAAACGCTCTATATTAGCCACCATTTTGAGTAATTCCTCTACAACTTGTAACCTCTCCTCAATCACCTTTAGCTGAATATGGTGTTCCTTTTGTCACCTAGTTCTATCCTCCACCATATTTGCCTACAAATTCTCCACTAGGTTCTAATATTCCATGTCGTCTCCAACTTTCTCATATAAACCATCTCTCGCGTTGAGGATTTCCCAGTATCTATAAACCAATTAACTTCTTCTTCAATTTTTCTATATGGAATGCTCCTTCACAAGTGCCTCACCTCATTCTCCCATATTTCAAGGATTTCTTTTCCTTTGTCCAAGATCATCGTATGATAGCTTAGTGCAACCTCCCTCGTTGCATCCTCCATTCTGGACCTCTTACGAGTAGTGGAGCTCTGAGCATCTAGTAATGACCTTCCCCTTGGCATACCACCGACATTTCTTCCTTGGCCATTACTGCCTTAGACTTTTGAATTTCTTAGAGGAACAAAATCTCTCTCGCTACAACACCACCTTCTATCTTTCAGCCTTGTCACTATGCAATCTATGCACCTTTCATCCTTCCCATATAAAGGAAACATCCATAATAGGTCATGCCACCCCATCCTTTGAGCACCTTCCCCATCTATTTTTGGCAACTTCTGCTTATCGATGATGCTACAGTACATTCGTGCAATGATGGGGCCATCTTCCTCCTCACTCGCTTCTGAAAACGGTATGTTCAGGCTCATTATTTCCATAGTCCTGCTCCATTACATCTCGTCGTTGGGATTCTTACTTATCCACTCCTTTAACCATCTGTTCCAAGTAATGCAACCTCTTGAGAGACGATTGATTGAACTTGAGTTCCTCTCCTTCCCATCCTCGGCCGTCATTTCCTTCATATCGTGATGAAACGTACCTCCTCGCTCATACATAAAATTTATAACTTGATGAGCCATGATAATTATTAAACATTTATATCACTAGCTAGGTCTTTGCCTTGATAATGGCCCACCCCTTGTTTGTCGCTCCTCCCTTCTAACGTGGATTGATCTCACTCTGGCTCTTTTCAACAATCTTCCTTTAGAGTCCATCCAACATGTCCTCCCAGGCCACCCCGGTAATCATACTGGCACTCTCCACCCCTTCATTTTCCACTCTGTCCTCCAATGCATTTGATGAGCATCGTACCAAGGAAAACTCCATCGTTTTTAACTCCTCCAAATGGATTTGAATCTTTTGGATAATCTTGGAGAGGCGCCAAATATTCATGACATTGTTCATGTGAGAGGCCTATTGCAACCGACGTGTCGCTTAAATATCTAATGAAAAATCTCCCTCCATTATTACATTCATCATTCACTTTCTTCGCATTGTTTGGAGCCCCTCCTCTAGGAATTAGAATTCTCCTGCATTATTTTTGGCCTAACCCATACTGATGAAATATAACGTTTGAACTTTACATGTCGAGTCCCGAATGACTCCTCTACCTATTACCTTTCTTGGGTTTCCCTTGGACACTCCATCAAAGTTGAGTTTCCAGAAACCCTCCAGGGGAGTCTGCGACAATGTAGAACCCAGCTTTATATGGTTTCCTTAAGCTGATAGTGAATTTCTTCCATAGGTTTGCAACTGGGAGATTTTTGTCCTAGAATATTTGGTGGTTGAATTCCTTCCAGATTGACCAGATGATAAATCCCAAAATTATGTTCCAATTCATATTCACCACTTCGTTCTTAGTAAATTGCTTCTGCTATTTTTTAATTGTTTCATGAATACTTTCCTTGTTTATGCTAGTTTTTCTATAGAAAATGGTCAACCACTCCCATAGATATTTTGTGTAGCTACAAGTATTAAGAAGGTGATTAATGCTTTCTTCTTCCCTCTCACATAGGCAACACCACGATGCACTAGTAATCCCACAATTAAGTAAATTCTCTGAGTTAACACCTTGCTCTACACAATTAACCGTAGGAAAGATTTAATTTTCAGCTAGTGAGAGGGCACCTAGAGTTTACTCCATGATGGAGTCATTGACTTAGAGATGTTCAACTCTGCGGTAAGCCTTGGATTCCTTCAAGTTGAACTCTTTCCATTCTCTTTGTCCCCATCGGAGTTGGTCCTGGTCATCATTCGTCAAGATTTTTCTTTTGTTCAATTCTAGAGTAATATCTTGGATACGTGAATCACTCAAATTTGCGAGACGAAGGATGTTAAGGTTCCATCTATTCCATTTTTATTGTCCAGTCCTTGAGCCCAGAATGGGTGGACTTCCTTGTGACCCTAACTCTCCATGGCTACATGTATAGCATTCCATTCTGGTCTATTTAATTTTGGTTGTTTCTGCTAGGCATCCTCTCAAAATAGAGCATCCTTTCTGTTACTTATTTCCCAAAATCGATGTTGCTATATGCTTTCTCTATTATTCTGTGTTAGGTTCCATATAGTCGACCTTTATATTGAACTCATGAGCCTTACTAGGAATTTATTTGGAAATTAAGGGCACGCTTCTCTTTTCAAAGTTTCTCCCACAAAGTCTTCACTCTTTTAAGCCACATCCACCACAATTTTCTCTCATTTTCTCTGTTAGTTATCTCAGGGGCCTGCAGCCATAGGCCTCCCATCAATTTACATAGTCTGGTCATATCACCAATGCCCATTTTCATTTTTCCTATGCCCCTCACCACACGAAGTTCATTTGAACCTCCTTTAATTTTTGGAGCACTCCCTTTTACCAAAAGTGCTACAATTCTTTTCTTTTTGACCTAACAATATTTAAAATATAAAGAAAGAGAAATTAATTAACGGCCTAACATTAAAAAGACATTTACCAGAAGCGAATGCCTGAGCAGTGTTATAATCATCAACTCTGGATTGTCCTTAACCACGATTTATAAGTAACCTAT
>APFE030612231.1:111962-145875 GCA_000404065.3 Pinus taeda | reverse complement strand
AAATATCTCATTTAATATAGATATTGAAATATTTTAATTATGACTTATTTTGAAATATTTTTTAAACATTGTTTTTTCCTCCATCTAAAAAATGAAATGAATTAAACATTAATTGAGGTTTTTGGACTTTGGACTTTCAATTACATTATCAATTTATATATATATGAAGTTGATATAAAAGAATTTTTTTAAATAAACAAAAAAATTATTTATAGTGAGCATTAGTAGTTATTATGAATATTTACATATTTAGTTAATATTTGCATTAATTCTATTTTGTTTAAATAAAGGAATTATAATTTTCTTCATAACAAAAACTGAAAATATAAAACTTCTTTTACTCTTTCTTTTTGTAAGTGAGTAGAGAAACCTTATACTACTATATAAATGTAGCTAGATTGGGAACCAAACCCGCTCCAGTAAAATATAGTGTCGACCAAAACACTTTACCAGACATGCCATAAGTTTTTTTTTTACTATTGTATCCCTTATACATATCTACAAAATTTACTTTACTACTACTGCTACTTATTGAGGGTGGCACACATGTGAATCTGTCTATCTGTTCTACACCTACATACCTACATATCAACATTTTACTATTCTGTGTCCTACTCAGCCATTTGGAAAAATATAAAAGAAAAAAGACAAACTCATGATCATTTAACCAGAGACATTGGTGTTGATTTTTCCCCACCTAACACAAACCCAGGTGAAATCTTTGTCGCAAGAGTTTCTACTGCACCCACTCCTGCTGACCCGATATTTCATAAGCCTAGTCGACTCTCCGAGTTCCTGTCCTAGCGTGATATCCAGGTTATGGATATATTTTAAGGAGATGGAGAACATCTTTCTCATGTCTCTAATTTTTCCATCTTCCAAATGCTCTATATTAGTCACCATTTTGAGTAATTCCTCTACAACCCGTAACCTCTCCTCAATCACCCTCAACTGAAGATGGTGTTCCTTTTTTCACCTAGTTCTATCCTCCACTGTATCTACCTGTAACTTCCCCACTAGGTTCTAATATGCCATGTCATCTCCAATGTTCTTAGATAAACCGTCTCTCGTGTTCAAGATTTCCCAGTATCTATAAACCAATTAACATCTTCAATTTTTCTGTATGGGAAGCTCCTTCACAAGTGCCTCGCCCCATTCTCCCATATTTCAAGGATTTTTTTTCCTTTTTTGAGTACCGTCGCATGAACGTTTAGTGCAACCTCCCTCGCAGCATCGTCCATTCTAGACCTCTTACGAGCAGTGGAGCTCTGAGCATCCAATAATGGCCTTCCCCTCGGCCTACCACCAACATTTCTTCCTTGGACATCACTGTCTTGGACTTTCAAATTTCTTAGAGGAACAAAATCTCTCTCACTACAACACCACCTTCTATCTTTCAGCCTTGTCATTATGAATTCTATGCACCTTTCATCCTTCCCATATAAAGGAAACATTCATAATAGGTCATGCCACCCCATCCTTTGAGCACCTTCCCCATCTATTTCTGGCAACTTCTACTTATCGACGATGCTATAGTACATTCGTGCAATGAAAGGGCCATCTTCCTAATCATTCGCTTCAAAAAATGGTATGTTTAGGCTCATTATTTCCATAGTCCTGCTCCATTACATCTACTTATTGGGATTCATACTTATCCACTCCTTTAACCATCTGTTCCAAGTAATGCAACCTCCCGACAGATGATTGATTGAACTTGAGTTCCTCTCCTTCCCATCCTCGACTGTCATTTCCTTCGTGTCGTGATGAAACATGCCTCCTCACTCGCACCTAAAATTTATAACTTGATGAACCATGATAATTATTAAACATTCATATCACTAGCTGGGTCTCTGCCTTGATCTTGGCCCACCTCTTGTTTGTCTCTCCTCCCTTCTAATGTGGATTGATCTCACTTTGCTTATGTTCAACAATCTTTCTTTAGAGTACATCCAACATGTCCTCCTAGGCTACCCCCATAATCAATCTGGCACTCTTGACCCCTTCATTTTCCACACTGTCCTCCAATGCATTTGATGAGCATCATACCAAGGAAAACTCCATCATTTTTAACTCCTCCAAATGGCTTTGAATCTTTTGGATGATCTTGGAGAAGTGCTAAATATTGTTGACATTGTTCATGTGAGAGCCACATTGCAACAGACGTGTCACTTAAATATCTAACGAAAAGTCCCCCTACATTATTGCATTCATCGTTCGCTTTCTTCGCAATGTTTGCAGCCCCTCCTCTAGGGATTAGAAATCTCCTGCATTATTTTTGGCCTGGCCCATATTGATGAAATATAACGTTTGAACTTTACCTATCGAGTCTCGAATGAATCCTCTACCTATAATCTTTCTTAGGTTTCCCTTGGACACTCCATCGATGTTTAGTTTCCAGAAACCCTCTAGGGAATTCTGCCACAATGTAGAACCCAACTTTATATGGTTTCCTTAAGCTAACGGTGAATTTCTTCCATCAGGTTTGCAACTGGGAGATTTTTGTCCTAGAATATTCGGTGGTTGAATTCCTTCCAGACTTACTAGACGATAAATCCCATAATTAAGTTCCAGTTCATATTAACCACTTCATTCTTGGTAAATTGCTTTCGCTATTTTTTAATTGTTTCATGAATACTTTGTTTATGCCAGTTTTTCTATAGAAAATGGTCAACCACTCCCATAGATATTTTTTGTAGCTACAAGTATTAAGAAGGTGATTAATGCTTTATTTTTCCCTCTCACATAGGCAACACCACGATGGTCTAGTAATCCCGTAGTTAAATAAGTTCTCCAAGATTAATACCTTCCTCTGCACAATTAACAATAAGAAAAATTTAATTTTCAGGTAGTGAGAGGGCATCCAGAGTTTACTCCATGATGGGTCATTGACTTAGAGATGTTTGACTTTGCGGTAAGCCTTGGATTCCTTCAGGTTGAACTCTCTACCTTCTCTTTGCCCCAATCAAAGTTGGTCGTGATCATCATTCATCAGGATTTTTATTTTGCTCAATTCTAGAGTAATATCTTGGATACCTGAATCACTCAAGTTTGTCAGATAAAGGATGTTAAGGTTCCATCTATTCCATTTTTCTTTTCCAATCCTTGAGCCCAGAATTAATGTACTTCCTTGTGACCCTATCTCTCCATGACTACATGTATAGCTTGCCATTCTGGTCTATTTAATTTTGGTTGTTGTTGTTGCTAAGCATCCTCTCAAAATAGAGCATCCTTTCCGTTACTTATTTCCCAAAATCTATGTTGTTCAATTCTTTCTCTACTATTGCATGTTAGGTTTCATATAGTCAACCTTTAGATTGAACTCGTAAGCCTTACTAGGTATTTTATTTGGAAATTAAGGGCACACTTCTCTTTTCAAAGTTTCTCCCACGAAGTCTCCACTCCTTTAAGCCATATCCACCACAATTCGCTCTCATTTTCTCTGTTAGTTATCTCACGGGCCTGTAGCCCTAGGCCTTCCACAATTTTCGATTTACATAGCATGGTCATATCACCAATGCCCATTTTCATTTTTCCTATGCCCCTCACCACAGGAAGTTCATTTGAACCTCCCTTAATTTTTGGAGAACTCCCTTAGGCGCAGGTAGAATAGATAACATATACCTTGGGATAGCCTAAAGAACCACCTTTACTAGCACCAATTGTCTTGACAAATTCAATGCTCTAACCATCCATATTTTGACCCTATCTTCTAGGTTAGAGATTTCTCTCTCCCAGTTGGATTTCTTCCAACCTTGCACTATTAGGGGGAACCGTAAATACATAGAAGGGAGGGGTTTCCTTTGGAACCCTAGAATAGCATAAAAGTTTCTCTCAATATGAATGTGAGTGTTAAAAAATAAAATCATGGAATTTGAGTGGTTTAACTCCATACTTGGCCCCGCCATGTAGGTATCGAGAATGGATTTGAAATTATGTACCTTCTTTATTGTAGGAATGCCATGAAGAATGGTATCATCCATAGATTGTTGATGAGTGGTCACATGAGCATCCTCATGCAACTTAATTCCTTTTATGGCTTCTCCTCTTTTGGCCACCCCAATCCTCCTTCCAAGTCCTTCCATCATTAAGAAAAACACGAAGGGAGACAATGGGTTCCCTTGCCGAACTTCTTTGGTTAGAAAGAAAGGTTTTACTAGGGCTCCATTAACAAGAATTGAAAAACTAGGTGATGAGGCCAATCCCATAATCCAATTGGACTAGTGTTTATCAAACAAAAATGCTTATGGAACCACTACCATGTATTCCCAACTAATCTTGTCATATGCTTCAGACAAATATAATTGAATAATCATACCCTACCTTTTTCTGGGTTTTTATTGAATGAGCTACTTCGTGTGCCAGAATTACATTACCTAGAATCTGTCTCCCCTCAACAAAACTTGATATTTCCTAAGACATCAGATAAGGAAAAATTGTTTTCATCCTATTAGCCGCTAATTTGGATATGATTTTATATAAAAGATTGAAAACGGTTATTAGCCTAAGCTTCTTAGGGGTACTGATGAATTCTTCCATGGGAGTAATGGCTATAAGAGTTAGATTGAGGGCTTTGAGAATTGTTTCTAAGTCCTAGGAATTGGAACCCACCTCATATATATCATATTTGATGATTTCCCAGCAATATTTAAAGAAATTTATAGTAAATCCATCTAGTCCAACAACTTTCCCATTGGCCATTTTGTTCACTACTAGTGCCACTTCTTCCATGGAGACCGACTTGTTTAAATTACTGTTGTGATCTTCTATGAGCACCTTCGTGATATGCCTCACAATCCTTTGAATATTTTCCCATGTCTCCACTTGGGGTTCTTAATCTATCTTTTAGAACCATCGGACCAAGACCTCCCCAATGTCTTGATGAGATTCGAAATTTTGTCCACTCTCATCCTTTATTTTAAGGATTTTGTTGGAATTTCTATGTTCTATTGTTGAACAATGAAAGAACTTAGTGTTTCTCTCTCCCTCCCTTAGCCAAAACACTCGAGAGTTACGTATCCATGGGATTTACTCTTGTTTACATCTATCCTCCCACTTCTTTAGTAGATCCATATCCTCTCCTTTTCTATCCTCTGAGTAACCTTCAGGGATAAATCATTGTTGCAATGCTTCCACCTTCTGTTCTAGTTCATTTTTTGCTTAGAAGATGTTACCAAATTTTGTCTTATTCCACTGCTTTAATTTATACTTAATATATTTTAACCTTTCTCATAAGGTGTACATTTTAGAGCCTTTGACTGGGATCTATTCCTCCCACCATCCTTTGATATTCTTGATAAAGGCAGTGATCCAGGTGGCTCCATAAATGCTCGAAAATCAAATTCTCCAAAGTGTAGCCAAACCCATACCAATTCGCAATTCTTGTCATTATGATTTCAGTGGCATAGATGACACTAAATTCTAAGTTTCTATGACCAACTTATGGCTCTTTAAAGTTTGACATGACATGCAAAACAAAGGGGGTCTAGTCTGTGCCACATGGCATCCTATTCAGCAGGTGGGACCCACGTCATATATGGTAGCTCATCATCCATTGATACTTGGTGCTCAATCATTGGCTTTTGCCTTGGATAAAAAACAATAATATATATATATTATATATATAATATATATTATATATATAATATATATATTATATATTATATATATATATATAAATACAAACAAAAATCCATATGAGACAATTTATATAATAATTAAAAGAAGACAAGAACACATAAAAACAATTTATGGTTGTGGTTTAAAACAATATAATAAATATGGTTTGTACAAAAAGCAAAGGACTAATGAATATTTATAAAAACAAAGGTTGGTTGTTATAAACCATATTATATGGTCATATGGTGGGAGGCACAACAAACCATATTGGTACAAGGTCTCAACAAACAATATTTTAAACTAAAATTTAAAAAGGGTGGTTAAGAAATATTAATGACAGACGTAACTAAGGGCTGTAAATGATGTTGGAATGATATAATATAAGGGAATGAAACAAACAATAATCATCTAACAACCACCGTTCATCCAACGTCACAACCCACCAAAGTTAATGAAATTAAACCACCAAAAGTTTGTTAAGTGTTTGGCCGCAGGAGGGGTTTGACCTGGGTCTTGCTTGCCCAAGTTAGGCACACCACCAATGACCCATTGGGTGTTTGCAAAATATGCCTTGGGATTTTATTTAAGTCTTGAACCATTTGTCATTCGGGACCAACAGAGGTAGCGTTGAGCTGAGTACCAAGTCCAGAACTAGGAGCGCATGATGGGCATGTTTTTCGAGGAGTAGTATTCCATAAAATATTATACAAAATATTCCATGTAGCAGTGAGGAATCTAAAAGATTCCTTGGGGCTGAATTTTCACAGTGACGGAATCATGTCAACTTTATACTCGAAAGAACTAGAATTTCATAGGGAACATGATGGTGTGGTCTATTTCCCCATATGAGTAGCCTAAATTTAGATGGCCAACATCGATTAATCTTTGTATAATCTTGTGTAATCTAAAAGATTCCGTTGGAGGCTGATTTTTTTGACGAGGTAGAATGATGTTAAGTTTATAGTCATTTTGCACAGAATTTCATAGGTAGCGCAATGGTGTGCTCATAATTTTCTTCTAAGCCGTGGATTTTTTGGCCATCTTTAGGAAGGAATATTTGGGGGAATCTTCAAGATTCTCAAGGGTCCATAATTTGACAGTGTCATAAAGCGGAAAATTTTATAGTGGTTTGACACGATTTTGCGCTGTCCATTTCAGTAGCTAAGCTTTGCATTTTTTAGTCATCCCCAAAAGTGGAGGTATACAATGCAGTTATGTCATGCTTTTATTCTGATTTGCTGAGATGGTGTTTTTGTTGTTGAGATCCCTGTTACCATTATGTTGAGCGATACTTATATGCCACGTCATGTGACATTTTATTAGGTTGTCATATTGAAGGAGTGTCCACTTGAGTAAGAGTTCCTATAAGAGGATGTCTTGAGGAGATACATACCACTATGGTTGAGGGAATTTATCCTTGTAATTACAAATAATGTAATATGTACTCATAATCATCTTGCAACATTTAGTGAAGCGGCCTCCCCACCCTTTACACTGGGCCCAGAGATGTAACGCACACTGGGTGAACTCTGTTATCAATGTGTTTGTGTCATGCGATTTGATGGTTGTCTTTATGTTTCATCTTCTTTATAGTATGCACATGTGGATTTTCATACTCTTTCATATGCAATTTTTATAACACCATAGAAGTAAAATATCTTGGTTAATTTCGGTAGCTGAAGAAATCTAGCTCAAGTTTGGTATTAGAGCGGTCTTCTCGCTGCTGTGAATTGCGAGTGTGAATTATTGGATGTGAAACAAGAAGGGAAATGGATAACAACACAGATCTATATGAGGACCTCCTGAATATGGCACACATGGTGGACATGATGTACATTGATTATGAGGAGAATATGGAAAGAGAGGAAAGTCAGAAAATAAGAGCAGAAGACGATGCTCCATCCTCATCTTCTTCATTGTCTTCTCATCATTCAGATGAGGATATCAATTAGAACCTTCAATAATATAATGCTGAATTAAGGAGACTTTTCTTAGATGAAAAACAGAAAAAGTAGAGAGTGCAACCTCAGTTACAAGCCATGGAAGAGGCCTTGGAAAAATTGAAGTGTAACGAAGGCTTAGCGAAGCCTTCATCACCTATTTTAGAATTGAGAGATGAGGTAAACAATGTTGATTTTTCTTCACTTTCGTTTTCACATGACACTATTTCTATTGGAAACATGGAGGTACCCATTTAAGGAACTAGCATGGGAGTCCTTACCAAGATGGGCTATAAAGGAGGAGGACTTGGTGTTGATGGAAAAGGAATGACTCAACCATTGCAGTTTTTACAATGACCTTGATTTTCAGCTTTGGGGTACATTGAAGGAGAGTACTCAAAGGCATCAAAATCTTCCAAGGCATTGTCAAAGCCATCAGAGAAAGAAGATGATTGGAATTCATCACAATCCTCCCATGATAGTGCACATTATAGAGCAAAAGCTAAGGCAGGCTCTTATCTTCAAGGTTGCACCAAAGACAACCAAGAGCAGTATAACAAGTCTTAGTATTCTAGAGTTCATTCTAATTACATGGATATTGTTAATGATGAACATAAATGACGACATAGAAAACCATGTAGTTTTTGTGGTTTACATAACCATGTGGTTGTTGATTTTTGAAATAGAATGAAGACAAGAAAGAGGATGAAGCATGAAAGGCCTTCTCCACATCAGGGAAGGAAGAGGGTTAAGCAGGTCTAGAGGAATAAGACTTTTTTTAGTCATTACAATAGAGGTTGACATCAAAGGGCCATGTGTTGGAGGCTCCATATAGAGATGCATCGCAAGGACAAATCGACCATGCAGGAATCAGTTGAAAAAGATTTTCAACAAGCAAATCTGCCACAGGGAGATAAGCTATTCACTTTGGTGAGTGAGAGATGGTTTTACTAGATATAGTAGCTTGTCATGGCCACATTTTGTAAATCATGTGTTGCGATATAATTGTAAAAATGATGATGTGTTTTCCATATTATAATGAAGCAATGGTGATGTTTTTGGGCTTTTATTGATAGCTAGGGTATTGGTTTCTATTATGATGTACACTTGGCCAAAGAGTGTGTGTTATAAACTCTTGGCAAGTATGGAGTTTTGTTGGGTCATGATATTTCTTTAATTTGAACTTGTATTTTGTAAGATGTACTATAGGTTTGCATAGGATGCAGGTGTCAGTTCAACACTTATGGCCGTGAAGTACAAAGGTGAAGGAGAAGGAAGTGTGGCATGTTATGGCACTTTTTGTGTAGACAAGTGAGTAAAGAAGATTTTATATAGTGTTCATGCTTTTCGAGAAGCAAAAGCTCCTCAATGGGGAGGAATGATCCAGATGGCTCCAGAAAAGTTCAAAAATCAAAGTCCTCTAAATATATCCAACCCAATACCAATATGCATTGTTCCTCATTACGATTCTAGTGGCACACATGACAATCAAATCTGAGTATGTATTACCAAATTATGGATTTTTAATGTTTGACACGAAATGCAAAAAAAAGGGGCCGCACAATGTGCCACATGGCATCCCAGTCAACAAGTGGGACCCATGGCGTACATGGAAGCCCATCATCCATTAACACTTGGTGCTCAATCATTGGCTCTTGCCCCTGCCAAAAAAAAAATTGTTAAATCCACACACACACACACACACGTATAAACAAAAATCCATATGAGACAGTTTATATAATAATTACAAAAAATAGAAGACGATGTAAAAATCAAAATATGGTTGTGGTTTAAAACAATATATTAAATATGGTTTGTACAAAAAAAGAAAGGACCAATGAATATTTAAAAAAACAAAGGATGGTTGTTATAAACCATATTATATGGTCATATGGTGGGGGGCACAACAAACCATATTAAAAAATTCATATTGTATAAGGTCCTAACCAACAATATTGTAAATTAAAATTTAAAAGGGGTGGTTAAGTCATATTAATGGCATATGTAACTAAGGGATTTAAATGATGTTGGAACAATATAATATAAATGGAATAAAACAAACCATAAATGCCTTCCAACCATCGTTCACCCAACATCATATCCCACCAAAGTTAAAAAAATTAAACTACAAAAAAATTATTAAGTGTTTGACTGCAAGCGAGGTTTGACCCAGTTCTTGCACACCCAAGTTGGGCACACCATGAATAGACCATGGGGTTTTCTTTGAAAAATTTGCCGAGGGTTTTTATTTAAGCCTTCAACCATTTTTCATTCTGGACCAATGGAGGGAGCACTGAGCTAAGAACTAAGTGTAGATCCAGGAGCCTAGGATGAGAACATTTTTCGAGGAAGAATATTCCATGTAATATTCCATTCAGCAGTGAGGAATCTAAAAGATTCCTTGGGGGTCATTTTTCACAACGACAGAATCATGTCAACTTTATACTCAAAGGAACCAAAATTTTGCATGGAATGTGATGTTGTGGTCCATTTCCCATCTGAGAAACAAAAATTCAAGTGGCCAGCAACAAGAAATCTTTGTAGAATCTTGTGGAATCTAAAAGATTACCTTACAGGTTGATTTTTTATTGAGGCAGAATGATGTTGAATTTATATTAATTTTTGATAGAATTTCATAGGGTGCATAGTGGTGTGTGCATAATTTTCATCCGAGAAGCACATTTTTCAGCCATCTTTAGGAAGGAATCTTTGAGGGAATCTTCAAGATTCCCGAGGGTCCAGAATTTGACGATGTTAGAAAGGGGAAAAGTTTATAGTTGTTTGAAATGATTTTGTGCCATGAATTCAAAGGTGATGTGTCCATTTCAGTAGCTAAGATTTGAATTTTTTGGGCATCCCTGAAAGTGGAGGTATATGATGTAGTTATGCAATGTTTTTCTTCTAATTTGTTGAGATGATGTTTTTATTGTTGATATATATGTTACCATTATGTGGAGGGTTACTTGTATGCCATGTCATGTGAGATTTTATTAGCTTTTCATACTGAAGGAGTGACCATTTGAGTGAGAGTTCCTATAGAAGGCATCCTGTGGAGAGAAAAACCACTCTGGTTGAGAAAATTTATCCTTGCAATGATAAACAATGTACTATGTACTCATCATTATCTTAAAAAGTTTAGTGAGGTGGTCTCCCTACTCCCCACACTCGGCTGAAAGATGTAACCCACATTGGGTGAACTCCATTATCAATGTGTTTTCCCTATAATTTGATGGTTGTTGTTATGTTTCATCTTCTTCATATTATGCACATGTGTATTTCCATACTCTTTCATATGCAATTATGATAACATCACAGAAGTAAAAGATCTTGGTTAATTATGATAGCTTAGGATATCTGGATCAGGCAGAGTGTTCTAACCAGAAGGCTTGAAATATAACAGGTTTATTTTTTGGGGTACCTACCAGCTGTATCATTAATATCACTGGACAATGGTTCGACCCTCCATAAAGAAGGATATTTGTAGCCACATCAAACCGTCTCATCAGTAAATATTCTAAGATTAAAAACATGTCAAGCCTAGGCACAACTTATTGTTTCCCTCCCTACTTATTACTCCAAGTGAAGCATCTAGTCAGAATTTCCATGTCAATGAGGTTGGATGCCTGAATCAATTCCTTGAATTCTTTTGCATATTTGTATTCTCTTCTTTTCTCCCCATTTCTGCTTCAATAGAGAGGTTATCATATTGAAGATCCTCCCCAAAAGCCCAAAGGATATGCACTTTCTTGATCTTTATCTTACTCGGGTCTTGAAGGAGTTTGATCTTCTCCTTAGTTCTTTGAGGCCCATAAATGTTTGTAAACACCATTATGCGTGGGGTCCCTATTACCTTCATTTCTACTAATAAGTATGATCTAGTTGCTTTTGAGTCAAGTAAGATCAAGGATTAGGGGTTCCAATAGGTTACCAATCCCCCAGCCGAGTCTTGCGCTTCGACCTCCACTGTATTCCAACTTAGCTCCTTTATTTTTGCTACTAAGAACTTTGACACTTGTAAAAAATTAATATCAGGTTATTCCATTTGAACATTTTTTTTAGCAGATGTTGTTTTGTAAGGATACTAATGCCTCTTATATTCTATGATAAAAAT
Source organism: Pinus taeda (assembly GCA_000404065.3). Lineage (NCBI taxonomy): Eukaryota > Viridiplantae > Streptophyta > Pinopsida > Pinales > Pinaceae > Pinus > Pinus taeda. The sequence continues at coordinate 134,208 of APFE030612231.1, read as the reverse complement.
TTCGTGATTTAACTACAGTTTAGAGTGGGCGAGCATAACGCTCTCATCTTACATAAATTAATTAGTATAGCTCCTAGATCCTTGAGGGAAACATTGCTGAACTTACTCCCTCTTTCAAGATGGCTTTGTCATGGCACAAAAACCATTTAAGATCCCATTTCTTTTGCTCTTGTTATCACTTTCATAATTCTTTTGAAGTAAAAAGAAAGAAAACAAAGGTAACCAAAAATTGCTTTTGGAGATTAGGACCTAGCCTTCCTAATGCTCATAGAGGGCTCTCTTTAGAATTTAACGTTGTTTTAGTTAAGATGTTTTTAGGCTAGTTATGATTGTTCAAGGGATTTTTTATTTGTGTTTGAGATTGGGTGGTGGGATCAGGTTAGACTGATGGATAAAATGATGTCTTCTAGACCATTGGGCTAGGGAGTCAGACAATAAGGAAGAAAAACTAGTTTAACTCACTAAAGGGAATGTTCCAAGGGCAAGATAATAGAGTTTTTTTCAAATCTTTGAGACAAAGGGGTGAGAGGGTTTCACTCAGGGTGAGAGAGTAGTTAAGGGTTCTCAGACGCAGATAATGAGTGAAGAATGAAGGGGTAATCAAGATCAAATGGAAATTAAGAGTCCTTTAACCTGGACTATTCATGAAATCAATATAAAGTTAAGGATTCCTTAACTTAGATATCAACAAAAAACATTTAAATGTATAACTGTTAAGACATAGTATAATTAAACAAATTATAAAGTATTATTCCAGTTATAACATTTAGATTCAGAAACACATTAAAGATTATGAATAACTTGAGAAAAGTAACAACAACACATGAAAATACTTGTTTGAAATTCGGTCAACAAATGAATCGTTGGAAATATTTGATCTTTATTTATCAATCCAACTTGCTGGCTCAACAAATTATATAATAACCCTCCGAGTCTTATGATAAAAAAGTCTATAGAAATGTCTAATAGAATCCACACTACATATTTCAAATTATGAAGTATTGGTACATAATTATTTACAAAATATCCCAAACTCACTTGGGATTTATTTTAGAGAAAAAATATCTAATTCCAAAAATGTAATGCCACCTTTCTAACTGATTGCTTTCTGGCACTATTATATATAATGTCCTTTTATTTTTAGCTAATTGATCTTTTTTTTGTCATGTGATGCTCTTCGACTTATATTCTCTTAATGATACTCTTGGATTCTGATACTCTGTGACTGGGACAACTGCCTATTTACTTTCAGTATTCTGTCTTTTTGAAACTGTGTTCATTTCTGAACTTACTTTCAATTAAAGTATGTCAGTTAGCTGCTCCCATCTTTCTTCAGTTGGTAACTGAATGTTCTTCAACTTCTTGAAGACCTCGCCAGCCTCTATGCACTTAGCAAATGTAGGCTTATTTACAAACAAGTGTTTTACCTCATGCTGGAGGTAAAACAAGTTTTCCAAAACTTGGTAAAGATGTTTACCAGAGGGCCCCTTGTTTTGCTGTGTTGACTTGAGTTCTGGCTAATTCTGTGAGATTTTTGTTGTAGTCCTCTTATGTCATCAATTTATCGTTAATTACAAAAGGACTTGGTAAACCTTTCTACATGAAAGTGTCAAATTTGAATTTAAATCTATCAATAGAAAGTTGCATAGTCTGACATTTGTCTTCCAAGTTGTGCATCAAATTCCTTTTAGTAAGAACTCTTCTTACTTCAAGGACTATCCCTGTCCTGTCACTAATATCCAATTCTTCCAATTAATATTTGTTCTTGGAATTCAAAAAGTCAATGATCTTAGTTGCCTCTTCTGGCATCCCTTCCAGTTCTATTTTAAAATTTTGAATTGCCTCTGTGGCCTCTTTAACCAAATAAATATGCTCAAAAATTACCTAAATTGATGGCCAAATATCACTGAAAGAGTCAATGATATTGGCCCATATTTCTTCTTTTTACCTATCCCAATGGCTCACCTAGAGTAATTTGTTTCTCTAGATTCTTTATCCTCTCAGTTATTCTTGCTAGCTTGTGATGTTCTTCCTTATTCATAATTTGAGCAAGTTTATAGTCTGTCTCCAAACTGTTCACTTTCTCTTCTAGTTTCCTGATTTCATTAGCTTTGAGGATCAACTCTTCCATGGCTTTAGCCAACTTATTAGCTTCTTCACTTGTAGAATCTGTTTTGGTCAACCCTGTTGTTGAAGTAGATGGTGTTGTTGCATGTAATGCAGTGGCCAATGGAACTGTAGGAGCCAATTTCTCAGCCAATGTTGATGATACTGCTATGGTTACAGTTGGGATGACTATGGCTACATTTTATTGAAGGTTGGGTTGCTTGGTCAACTTGTCCATTTCTTACAGCTGGGTGTTCAACTGCAACACTAAGTCAAGCATTTCCTCCTCAATAGTTTGGCTCTCTATGACTTGTTTTGTTTGAGGTTCCTATGATTGAGGTAGTTTGAGCTGTTTTTTCAGGGTTGCAATGTCTTCAGTCTTGTTTTTAATCAATTTCCCAGTATCATTTATTTCCTTTTGACTTTAGCACTGGAGGAGGCCCTCTCGAGTTTAAACTGTGCAGTGGTATTATTCAAGGACTCCTGTAATATGTATGCATCCATGGCCTTACCAGTCAAGGTGGAGTACATCATCTCTCCAGCTTGTTTGTGAAACTCTATTTGGTCTGCTGGATGGATTTCCTTTGCCAATACTTCAATTGTGGCCTTCTTATAATGTGCTGGAGACTTGGGTTGCGGCACTATTGGATGCATATATGACATTTGCATCTTTCCCTCCTTAATATCAAATGCAGACATAAGTCTGCTCTGGTTAGGAGCTAAATTTTTGAAATACTGAGCATATGTCTCATCTTTCAATTTTTTATTTCTTATTTTAATCTCCTTCTATCTATCCTTAATTGTTTTTTCTTTCTCAGCTACTATGACAAATGAAGAAACCTTTGCTGACTTCTGCCTTTCTATCAATTGTGTGTTAGAGGTGGTGGGTTCATTTGTTTCCTCTACCTCTTTCACTTTCTAACTTGCTGTGTCGGGCTGAGATTCTAACTGTGTTTCTAACTCTGTTCCTTCCACCTCACTCTGTTCTTCATGTTCAAATACATTATTAAATTTTATCCTTTTCCTTTGGTTTGCTTGGTCATCCACTCTTTCCATCTGGGAACTAGAAGTCTCTTCTCTGCTTTCTAGGTTTTTCTCCTTATTCAGGTGTATTTGCAATGCAGAGGGAGTATCCATCCTTTGATATGGGACCCACAGGAACTCACCCAGGTTAATCTATTGATCAATATTATACAAAGAATTTTCAACATCAACTAATGTGCTATCTTTATCTACCAAAGTGTTTTCCAACCATTCAGTTTGGTTGGAAAATCTTTCAATTTCACACACTGAATAATGTGCATAAGGAGCTAGTTTAACCTTGGTTCTCATTTTTCTTATTACTCCAAGAGGGTAATACTGCCACATAAAACTCTTGGAAAACTTCAACTCCTGTAACATACTGTCTGCCTCTGGTCCAACTTGTCTATTATTTCAAATAAAGGGGCCCAGTTCAATTTGACTCTGAATTGGGCCTTCTTCTTTGTAGCGACGAAGTGGACATCATATGAGTCGATGATTTGCCTGAAATACTCCAAGGAAAAAATTCTTAAGGGAAGATACTTTGGCAATTTGTATGGAGCCAGTTGGCAGCCACAGACGTTGATCTCTATGTGATTTTGGTACAACTACTAGTCAACTATCTTACTATTTTTGGCCAGTTAAAGTACCCTTTTGATTTGAGGACTAATCCTAGGTTGCACAGTTCCTGTCAGCATATTCATTACTAGGTGGACAAAAGAATCTATGAAGACCTTATAATCAGAAACAGTGGAATATTTTTGGAGAATATGTGTCTAATAGAGCATAGATCTCTCTTTTCCTCTACTATCACATTTTACGATCTTCATCGGGAATTTATCAGTTTGATAGTATAGAAACAAATAATACAATACTGCGGAGAAATTAAACACCCTTTTAGTGGGCAATCTGATGAGTTGTTGATGCATTTTGTCTGTAATGAACTGAGTGTAGTCAAACTTGATGGTGGGAGGTTTACTAGGGGTAAAAATGGATAGGAAAGAAAAAGTGACTTCATCTACATGCTCATCTATCTTGTATCCATGGATGGAAGATATAATGGTGATAATATGTCTTGTAGTTTTTGAAAACATAGGGATAGAGTATGGAGGGGTAAAATTTGTTATATGTTTTTCTGCAACTATGAAATATTTGAAAACTTGCTTGGATTTTACCTCATCAACAAAATTATAGAGTTCTAGCAGTCCTAGAATGGAAAAAGGAGCTAAATTTGGGCTGGGTTGGACTTGTAACATCTGATTAATGGATTCTGGAGTGATAGTGAAGAGCAGTGGTTGATTGGGGGCTACTACAACTATCTGGCTAGGGATGTAGCATGTCTAACAATAATGGATAATGTTTGGGAGACTATGGACTTCTGAGAATGAGTAGAGGGGGAGATTTGACTCCCAAAGGTGAATGTCATTAGCATGGTTTAAAAATATGTCTTTTCTCTAGAAGTGGAGCTTCTTTCTTTCAAAGGGTGAAGATGTATCTTTAATTTGGAAATCCCTATCAGCCAAGGGTAGGTGATCTAGGTCAAGGTGGGGGGTTGAAATAGGCTTAACATTCAGGGAAATGTGGGTAGTCATTATGTGTAAAACGAGGGTAAAATTCGGAAATTGAATTGGCAAGGTTCGACTGGTGGTCTGGGTTTTGCAGATTCTTTAAGGGTCTGGGTGCAGATTGCCTAATTCACAGGTATGATAGCTAAGTTAAGTTCATTCAACGTTAAATTAATTGAACTTTTTTATATTAACAAGCATAAATGTGGTGTATATTTGTAGAATACATGAAACCGGAGGTTGGTGTTGTGAATTTAGTTGAAGTTCTTAGGTCCCAGGTGACAAATAGTGGCTTTGGATGAGTGCTAAAGGTAAGATGTCATTTGGTAGTTGTTTGGTAGTTTGTAGACTTCAGGAGCGCAAGAAAGCCCAGGCTTTGAATGCACACATGATCGAAAAAATCGTGAAAATGGCATTTATAGGGCTTTATTGGGTGAAAAATGAGAAATGCAGGAAAAAATGGTTATGAACAGTGATTGGTATCGAGAGGGTGGTTTTTCCCCTCATCACACCATTTTTGGGGGAAGGGTGGTAAAACTTGAAGGGGATGCGAAATGTTGTGATTTGGACATGTCGCCAAACTGGGTCTGGGCAAAACTTCCCATTTCGGGCTATTAAATCTTGGAAGTTGAATGCGTGTGAAATGGAGCAATAACCGTTATATTAGATGGGTGTTGATTGGATGGTGGTCACGCTAAAAAGATGTGTGGAGGGGATTAGGGGAAAGGTTAGGGAGGGGCCCTCCTAATAAAAAATACTTAAGTGTGGTTAATTAAATCTAATTTGTGGATTCACTCAAATGATCCATCGAGTGGGTTTTTTCAAGGCGCAAGGGTTTTTTGAACTTAGGATAAGTTGATTTAAGGGTTTTTAGATTAGAAAAAGGGAAAAATAACTTTTCACAAAGAGGGAAAAAGGGTTTTTACCCTAGGAAAAAGGGGTTTTATGGAAGATAATGATGGTTTATCAAAGGGGAAGGGATTCTAAAGGGAATTTCTAGGCGGAAATATAGGATAATGAAATAAGGATAAAAATGGAGGGGAAAGGGGTATTTTAAGGGATGATGGGGAAATAAAATGTTTTCTTATAATACAAGTAATATTACTAAGGAGTAGTGCGATCAAGAGAGCGGGAGTTGAGGAAAACAAAGGAGACAGTTCACGGGTTTTTAGACCTAGGGTTTGAAACTGGACAGGAACAGGGTCAGGGTGGTAGAACTTTTCAGAAGGGGATAGATCCTGACCCGAAAGATGCTAAACGAGGGGTCCATAGGGACCCCCACATACAAACATATAATCATGCACAAATAATCAACACAGGAAGGGGTGCAAATAATACGGTATGAAAGGTCAAAGAAAGAGGAAGGAACCAGCAAGGGAAGAAGCGAAAACGGGGAAAAGGAGGAACAAAATACTTAAAAACTGAAAGGGAAAGAGAGCAACCGAAGAGCAAACAACAAAAGAAAAATGAAGGAAGCGCAGGCTCATCCCGCACAGGAGAATAAACAAGAGAAGGAGCAAGAAGACAATGAGAAGACTACCCCAGAAAGATAAAGCGAGGGGAATAAGAACATACAAGGAAATATTACTGATAAACCTACTCAAGGGCCATGCAAAACTAAAATGGCAGAAGTCCTAAGGGTGGTTCTAACGGACCCAGAAATTCAAGCCTACAAAGACCACATGATAGAACATGCAATGATCTGCAAGTTCATGGGACTGTGGCCAATGGAAATGGTGTTATGTCAATGGATAAAACAACAATGGAAACCCAAAGGTGATGTTAGACTGCACCTAGGAGCAAAAGGTTTTTTTACAGTTGTTTTTTCCAATCTAGAAGACAAGGACTAAATATTTGAAGGAGGACCTTACCTTTTCTATTCAGCGGGCCTCTATATGAAGCCATGGAAACCCAACTTTGTGCCAGAGAAAGAAACCTTCATGCAAGTGCCAGTCTGGATTCGCCTCTTCGCACTCCCAATAGACTATTGGGGCTATGCTGCTCTAAAACAAGTAGGTGACAATTTATGAACTTTTATTAAAGCCTCAGAGGCCACACTACAAAGAAGATATACTTCCTGTGCTTGGATCTGCGTGGAGATGGATGTTTCAGGGGCATTGCATGAAGGTATGTGCCTAGAATATAGGGATGAGGACTATTTCCAAGCTATTGACTATGAGAAAATTCCATTTCGCTGCAGGAAGTGCCATGAGCATGGACACTTAAGCGGAGATTGTCCATTAAACAAATTAGTAGAAGCACACAAGGAGGATCAAGAAGGGAAGATCAGGGACACCTTCATTCGACCGAGAGCAAAACAGAGAGCAAACAGGAAACGACCAATCAGAATAAGCACAACAAAAGGTAACACAAGTAATGCTTTTGAAGTGTTGGGAACTGAAACTAAATCAGAGGACCATAGTAAGGAGCACAAGACCAGTGAAACAAACAAACCAACAACAAAAGTAGCAACCAAAGTAATGGAGGAAAATATTCAGAACAATACTGAAAAAAATCAGGTAGGCATAGAAGGAGCAGATGAGGATTCAGAGATGCTCATAAGTGACATAGGCAGTAAGGAAATGGAGCTCAATGAGGTTTTAGAGTAGGAAGGAGTTAATAGACCAGATATGGTGGAAGATTGGAGGAAGAAGGGGATGGAAAACATACCAGAAGAGGAAGTTAGGAAAATTAATGAAATATTCATAGCTAAGCGAAAAGCAGAGTTGGAGACCCCGGATGCGGGTGTTGGCGTGCCACACAGGAACGGGCCACATGACATGCATGTGCCGCCCCGTGTTAGCATTGAAGGTTGATGGGTTCGCTATCATAAGGCTAATCCTCCGAAGGCCGAGACTTGGGCATTCAATGCCGAGTACCGTGTATCTATGGTGCTGCAGTATGCAGTTAAGGCGCGCATCCATCGAGGCTATGAGACAGGTTTTCATGGCACAGCCAAGCAAAGGAGAGTTCATTGTTTTCGTGAATTGGGCGAGCTCCTGCCGCAGGGGTTCTCCAAGAAGGTGCTGTCGCAGAGGAGGGCGGTCACACTATCACTCCGACCCGCCTTCCTGGTTCTTCGAGGCTCCAATTCGGGTTCTGGTCTCTCTGAGTTTAATGCAATTGGGAGAAAGGGGTGGCGAATTTCGGGTAGTTGCTGGTTGCGAAATTCATCGCAGGTTCTCAGAGGATTCAGAGGCAAGTTCATGGCGAGACTACGGGAGCGCCAACCCTGTAGAAGAGGCTCTGGGAGAGGCTCATCCTCTCGCCCTCCGGTAGCCAATGAGCATCACCACTGCTGCTGTTGTTATTGCCATAGGCGGGCAAGGGCTCGGCCCCTCCAAATTGGGCAATTCATGGAGGTGGGCAGCTCTAGCGAGGGAGAGCCAGCTCTTCCAGCATTTGGCTCGGTCGTGTTCACCCTTGGCAGCTCCAAAAGCAACGAAGGTATTAATGCACACATCTCAGTTCTCTTCATTGCAGCTCCTGAAGGAAATGATAGTGGGACACTTCCCGGAACGGGGGATCCACCCACAGAAGGCATTAGCATGGAAAGCCCAGCTCTGCACCCACCAATTTCGCAGGGGGAGGAGATTATGGATGCCCCCTCGCAGCCTCAGGAGTAGGGACCTAAAAACACAGCAAAGGATAGGTGGGCTGCCATGTGGGAAGGAGTCTCGGAGGGCCTAGGATGGTGCACCATTGTGGAGGAAACAGGTCCTGGTGATGGGAATCTCGGCGGTGGTGGTCTTGATGACAAAGGTCTCGGAGGCGAAGGCCTTGACGGTAATGGTCTCGGCGATGAAGGTCTCAGTGGCGAAGGTCTTGGCGGTGATGGTCTGGGCGACAAAGCTCGCGGAAACGACTGAACCCCTGGTGCACGCTCCAGCTCTCACCTTTTTCTTTCTGCTCGAGTCCAAGACTAAGGTCATTTTGTTTGTTCACAGGCATTTTTTCTTCTGGTCATATCTCTGTCATTTAGTCTGTTCAGCATGCTTATTTTCAGTCTGTCCTGTGTATGGCGACTTACAGTCGGGTTTTGAAGGGATCCCCTGCATGGGCCGTCATGCTATGTTGAAAGTCAAGTAGAATTGGCCTCGGCCTCTGTCACTTTTTGAGGGATTTAGATAATTTTGTCGGTGCTGCCCCTGCGAGGGAGATTTTGTGTCAATTCCAGGATACCCAATGTGCCACTGGTGGCCATGGAATTACCGTCTTACTACTTGTAATATTTTCTGTAAATTCATTATAATAGAATAGTTAGTTTTACCGAGAAAAAAAAAAAAGCAGAGTTGGAGATGCAAAAAAGGAATTTGGGCATAGGAAAAGGAATGGGACTCTTTACAAAAAGCTTACTTCAAACATCCGCCAACACCAAACAAAGGAAGAAGAGAGGACGTAGATCCAATAATGAGGCATTGCAGGAAATGGGACAAATGCTCTTAAACTCTGGTAAGATGAAAGCTCTAGAAGCCTTTTCTCTTAGATCCTAATTCTTTATGTGTTAAAATGAAAGTCATCTCTTGGAATGTTAGAGGGCTCGACAGCCAAACAAAACAGAGACTGTTAAAAAGAAAGGTCCAAAAGGAAAAACCTGATATTATATTTATGCAAGAAACCAAATGTGCAAGTAATATTATAAAAAAAGTGAGCAAAAAGCTAGGTAGACAAATGGAATATATGGAAATAGCTAGTCATGGATGGGAGGGAGGTTTAGTCACTTGGTGGAATCCACATGTAATCAAAATCCTCTCCTCTGAGGCTACCAGACACTTTATAGCCATAGAAGTTCAAGTGATAGGCAACTCAGAGACCTATTTATGTACCAATGTTTATGGGCCTCAAAAGTTAGAAGAGAAATACATTTTTCTAAGAACTTTATTTAATCTGAAGCTCATATATCCCAGAGTGAAAGCAATCATAGGGGTGAATTTCAATATGATAACTACACTATCAGAGAAGAAGGGAGGAATCAGGAAACTCAACAAAGATTCTGAAGCATTCTTAGATTTTATCAATAGAGCTAAATTAGTGGATATCTACCCCAAGAGTGGGGCCTACACTTGGAACAACAGAAGGGAAGGTGAGAGACAAATCGCCTCTCGTCTTGATAGATCTCTAATATTTGAAAGTCTGCTGCTGGAGGGAGTAATAGTAGATTCAGACATTCTACCTAGTGGAGGGTCGGATCATTGGCCCATATCTCTGATAGCTACTATACAGGGCACTCCTAGAAGTAAACCTTTCAGGTTTGAAAAGTTTTGGCTTAATCACCCAGACTTCACTCAACTGGTTGAGAAGTGGTAGCATCAACTATTGGATATTAGAGGAACCAAAATGTTCAAACTTCAAGGTAAATTGAGACACATCAAAAATAAAATCAAAACATGGAATAAAAAACTCTTTGGGAACATATTCAAAGAAAAAGCTAAGATAGAAGAGCAGTTAGAGCAGATTCACAAAGATTGGATTATGGGAGATAGCGACACAGAAACTGCAAACAAAGAAAAAATATTAATGCAGCAGTGGCAGCTCCGGTGCCAGCAGGAAGAGATCCTTTGGAAGCAAAAGTCTCGGATCCAATGGCTCAAGGAAGGGGAACACAACACCAAGTTCTTTCACAGATCAGCACTGGACTAATGGTGTGTCAATAAAATCCTCAGTCTCAAAAGTGAGCAAGGGGACATCATTGAGAATCATCAAGGAATTGCTACCCTACTTACTGCACATTTCAACAGCATAGATCAGGAACCAACGGTAGACAGAACAGAAGCAATTGCTGAACTCATCAAATCTATTCCCAAGACAATATCTAATGAGAAAAACCTTGCTTTAACTAGAGAAATTAACTTAGAAGAAGTGGAGGATGCGGTGAAGGATATGCCAAATGACAAAGCGCCTGGGCCTGATGGCTTCACCATCAATTTTTACAAGGCTTGTTGGGAAATTGTAAAAAATGAGGTCTGGGAAGTGGTTGAGGATTCTCGGTGTTCTACCTCAATTCTCAAATCTCTAAATTCTACTTTCCTAGCCCTTATCCCTAAAGAAGAGGAAGCCAACACCCCTACAAAATTCCGACCTATTGCTTTATGCAATGTTATTTACAAGATCATCTCTAAAGTCATAGCAAATAGACTGAAACCTATTCTTCCGGGCCTCATTTCAGAGGAACAATCAGGATATGTGGAGGGAAGACAAATTCTGGACAATATCCTTCTGGCTAGGAGATGATTCATACACTTCACTCCAGGAAAGTAGTAGGCATGATGATGCAACTTGATTTATCAAAGGCTTATGATAAGTCAACTGGAATTAACTAGAAGCTATCTTAACAGCTTTCGGGTTCGCCAATCAATGGATAAAATGGGTTTTAGCCCTAATCAAATCTACCAGATTTTCCATATTGGTTAATGGTGCCCCTGTCGACCAATTCTCCCCATCAAGAGGACTCAGACAAGGAGACCCACTACCTCCTTTCCTTTTTGTTATCCCGATGGAAGGTTTAAGCAGACTCATTCGAAGCACTAAAGAGGAAGGAAATATCAAAGGACTGCAGCCCCTGCCCTCCATTCTAGCAACCACTCATCAACAATTTGTTGATGATACAATGCTACATGGATCTCCAATAGTCAAAGAAGCCCATGGCTATAAAGGGATCCTGAATCTGTTCGGTGAAGCCTCAAGTATGGAAATAAATCTATCTAAATCCACTATATTCTTTTTCAATATGCATTTAGCTGTGCAGAAGAATCTCTCGAGCATTCTAGGCTTCCAAAGAGGCAGTCTACCCTCGAGGTACCTAGGAGCTCCTTTAACCAATAAACCTTGGCAAAAAATTCATTGGGAGAAGATCATAGCTAACCTGGAGAAGAGATGTCATCACTAGACCCATAGGGCCATCAATTTTGCAGGGAGGCTAGTTCTAACCAAAGCGGTTCTGCAAGCTATTCCACAATACATGCTCTCCATAATCCCGGCTCCCAAAGGAGTCCTTCAGCAAATGAGAGTGATACAGAAAACTTTCTTATGGACAGGAAATGGAGAGAAGAGAAAATGGGCTCTAGTCGAATGGAATAAATTATGCAAACCTAAGCATTTAGGAGGGTTAAACCTGCTTGACCCACTCACTATCAATAGAACCTGTGGGGCCAAACTTTGGTGGAAATGGCTGAAAGAACCTAATCTTCCTTGGGCTAGACACTGGAAGGAGAAATATGCTCAAACGCATAGTATCCAAGATTTAATCTGAATGCAAGAGAATCTAGAAGGGTCCCCAGTCTCGAACCTAGCAAGAAGAAATCAAGAAATCATACAGGAGAACAAATTTTGGGAAATCCGCAATGGGGAAACAACCTTCTTTTGGGAGGATGCTTGGCAACAACTCCCTAAGTTAGAAAGGCCAGAGTTTGCAGAACTGTAAAGAAACTATCAAGAGCGGGGGAAATAATGGTCCATCACTATTGGACTCCTAATGACAGGGACTCAGAATGGAGAAATTGGGCAATCAGCAAAATAGAGAGCACAACTGAGGTAAAAAACAATGTCAGGAACCTGCAAAATATATTAAATAAAAGAAGAATAAGGAAGGTGGGTGATAACAACCAAGATGGGGAAAGCAAGGCGGGGGAAATTTCACACTCAAAGAAGCCAGAAACTGTATCGAAAACTCTGAGCAGGTTGAAAAGGTTTCATGGAGTAGCAAGGTCTGGGATTCCAAGTTCTGGCCAAAAATTAGAACCTTCCTCTGGCTCCTAATGCAAAGAAAAACTTTGACCTGGGAAAATTTCTGCAAGAAAGGTTTTTGCGGCCCTTCAAGGTGCCCCTTGTGCAACAAGGAAGAGGAAACTATGAACCATCTCTTCAATATGTGTGACACTGCAAACATACTATGGAATTGGGTGGAAAACACTATGCAGCAAACAAACAGAATTAGAGAGTCCATCCATGAGTCCTTCGAGAATTGGAGAGGCAATTTCTCCGGTAATCAAAGGGTAAATATAATTTGGAAAATAATACCAGCATTTATTACATGGACAATCTGGAAATAACAGAACAGAAGGGTATTCTTAAACGAAACCAGGGACATAAAATCACTCTATAGAGATTATCAAACAAAATATAAGGCAATTGGTTCTTGTGAAAAGCAAAACATAGCAATAAAGTAAAGCTTCGAACAGAGACTTACAAATTTTGAAAGCCTTTAACCTGGATAATGGAGCAGATATGGCTGTAGTGAATCGACAACAGGAGCTCAGAACCTCACTAAGCATCTGGAAGTGGCCACCATCAGGCTTCCTCAAGCTAAATTTCGATGGCGCATCGAGAGGTAATCCAGGACTGGCTGGCATTGGTGGCATTATAAGGAATAGCGAAGGGGAAATTATGCACATCTTCAACAGAGATTTAGGGGAAGGAATGAACAATGAAATGGAGTTCGCAGCAATGGAACAGGGTCTCAGAATTCTGAGAAATTTACAGGCGGGAGCTACAGCACTTGAGGGGGATTCCCAACTCGCAATTATAGTAGACAGAAAAATGTATGCGGGAGCCAATGGTAGTTAGGTCACACAGCACTGGCGACTGGCGAAAGTGACAGAAAACATAGCAGAACACTTGGGGTGGCTTAAAGGTTTAGTCTTTCAGGTTGTTCACCACAAGGCCAATGCAGTAGCGGACCATCTGGAAAATGTTGGGAGAGAGAACCCCACTAATATTTTGGATAGCTGTTGGCAGGACGTCATCTGCCTGGAATTAAAAAATAAATGCACCCTGCTCTCGAGGCAGGACTTGATGAATGAAAGGTAGGATCGAAAAGGCAGTGATCTCTGCAGGCATAATGAAATGATGATGAAAATCATGTGTATTGCGAGGAGAATTAAGGGATCGACAGAGACCAAAGGACAGACTAGACAGGAGCATTCAATTCTCAAGCAGGAGGAGGTAAGGCCAACAGAACTATGATTACAAAAGATGAGCACAGTCGCGGCCCATACAGGATATGGGACACCTTGAATGCTACGGAGAAGAGTAAGAAAGGTGACTGTAGGAATAGGACATCGGATCATCACCGGAAACACAAACCATCAACCAAGAATAATGATGAAAAGACATGCAAGAAACAGGGGATAGGCTGGAAAATGCCCAGTTACTCTCCCAATTTCGTCTATTTAATCGTAAGCCCTCACATCAGAAAGGCCATTGTTTCTTCGAGCTGCAAGTGGAATATCTTCTCCCTAATCCTCGATGCGCAGAGAGAGCAGTCGAGTGTAGTTAAGACAATGGCGAGTGGGGGAGCCGAAATGCTTCGGCTAACCGAGACTTGAAAAGAGCCAGGGAAGCTTATGAGACTCACACTTCACAAAAATAAAAGCAGAGAATTGAGGAGCTGGAAGCCATCGTGAATGAAGAGGAGAAGAATTTGGAAGCTCAGGAGGTGGAGAAGGATATGGAATGGGTGCAAGATCCTGGCACAGTCACTATGCGAGCTACTCAATACGTGCGAACACAAGCCGAAATGTGGATAATGAAAACTATGTTAGATAAGGCCATCGGCATGTAGGGGGATTACGCCAACCAAGTGCAGCAAGCCCAACAAACAATTGTGATTACAACAGAGGAACATATGGCAATTCTAGAGAGTTTGGAATTCAAGATAAGCAATCTCGAACAACAATTTGATACTGTTTCAAAAAACTCTCTGTCCTCATCAGTCTTTTGTAGCACACTATTAATCAAGATGCCAGGAATGCAAGGGATATGCCGAGGGGCACAAAGGCGACCACCAGAGCTCTCTTCCTTTGCCAACTCAGGTGAGCAAGGCTAAGACGTCGTCTGCGCAGGACACGTCGAAGAATTATATAGTTCTGGATATGTATTGAGTCTTACTGGTCTTTTATGTCTACTTTCGTGTTGTTTTTCTTAATGTCTGGTTGTGCTTCTGTCGATTTTTGCTCTGGGCAAACCTACAGTTGCCCTAAGATCTGTATGGAGCCTAGTCGAAGCACTGGTAATTTTGGCGAACCCCAACGCTCTGCCGCCCTGTGTGGTGTGCCCTGGGGTTCTGTGGGTGTTTTTTTGGCCAAGCGATTAGTAGGAGGTTTGTCTTTGTCTTCTTAGGAATTTTTTTTTGTAATATATGTATTTTGATCTAATATAACACGCTGATTTACAAAAAAAAAAAAGGATGATGGGGAAATTAATAATCATGAGAGGGAGAAGCTCGAGAAAGGAGGGGAAGTTAGTTAAACTCATCTTATCAGCATGCCTTTTTCATTGATAACTACTCCTAAACACTTGAAACACATACTTAAGCATGATAGTAGTGCTTATGCTCCAAATGACTTGTATTTTTGCAACCTGTCTTTACCTACCCTTTTACCTAATCTAACATTTTTTATTTAGTTTGGTGGGTGCACTTAAGCTAGCAAACCCTTTTATTTCCTTTTCTTTTATAAAACAAACTATCTACTTCTAACCTTATATCTTCTACGGGCTCAGATTAAACTGGTGAGCTCCTTTTATTTTCTCTACCTATCTAATGATCTGCCAAGATTAAGCTGTTTGGTTATATTTTATTCTCTAACTATAAACATAAAATTCAAAACATTAAATAGTGAAGGTTAGACAGTTTGACTACCATGGGTTATGACATGTATGACAAGCTGCACAAAACCATTATTTAATACAGTAAAGTAAAGAGTAGTGGCACTTGGACTTGCACACTTTCATGGTCTTTTTTTATTTTGGGGTTCATATATATATTTTTCAATTTTTGTTTATTTTTGACCTTTTCTTATTTTTCTTGTCCTTTGATATTTCTTTTAGGACATACCCTGTTTACATTTTTTTTAATTTTAATATGGAAAACATTTGTAGAAATCAAAGGTATGTACAATATTACAAGAGTTACTCTCAGCCAATTCAAAATTATGAATCCTATCACTATAGGTATCTAACAGTGGCTCTACATGGGGATGGCATTTTTGGGTGAAATGTCAAGAACTATGAAGATCAATAGCCTTTGAATTGTGACTGTAGTTACCTTGTGAACTGTGCTTCTATGATTCCTACTTTATTGATACTTATGAAAATAAATCCTCCAAATCTCGGGGCCTTCTCCCCGAGCTTCAACTTCAAAGGATTACCATCCAATCCAATCTACACTCTGTAATGTTATGTATAATGATGCAAAGTAAAATGAACAATTGTGAATCAGTGGAAAAATAATGCTTCAACATCGTACCATTAACAGGTCCGCCTAGTAGATCCGATTCGTCTATGTTTGTCAAGGAAAATGTATTATTGCCTTTATAGCCATAAATGACATAAGGCCCCTACCATAGAAAATCGAATTTTCCATGCTTGCCTTTGTCTTCTCTCCTTGAATCCCACTTAAGGACTTTGTCTCCTATGTGAAAATCATTTGCTTTAGTATTTTTATCAAAGACTTTCTTAATCTTTTCTTGGATTACCTGTGATTTTTTCATATGCTTGTTCTCTACTTTGCTGCAAGTATATGGTCTGATTTATTCTTCTCTGAATATCATTTGGTTCCACCTGTAATTCCTGGAGGGTTTTCTTGACTGGCACTCCCAAGGATGATGGGAAAAATACATCCATCCCATAAATCAGCTGATAGGGTGATGTTCCAATAGAATTCTTAGTAATCAATCTATCTTCCCACAAGGCATTGATCAACTTCTTGTTCCATGTCTTTTTATTTTCTTCTAGAAACGTTTTGATAATATTGACCAAAATTTTGTTGGACGACTTTGCTAGTCCATTACGTTGAAGGTAATAGGTTGTGGAATAACCAAGGGTGATGTGGTATTTGTTACAGAAATCTATGATTATTTTGGATTTAAAGGATGCTACATTATTAGTAATGAGCTTCTCGGGACATCCAAATCTTGAAAGGATATTATTCTCTCAGAAGGTGATTATGGCAATGTCTATGGCTTGCCTAGAAGGTATGCCCTCTATCCATTTGGTAAAATAGTTTGTGGCTGTGAGAATCCACTTGTGCTGAGCTGAGGAGGATGGGTGTATTTCTCCAATGAAGTCTAACCCCCACTGTTGAAATGGCATCTCAGTGGAAATTGGTTTAAGAGGCAAGGGAAAAAGTTTTCACTTTCCCTAAAAAGTATGGCATTTATGATAGGAGGTCACATATTTTTTAACATCTGCAAACAAAGTAGGCCAGTAGAAACCAACCCTCAGAAGCTTGTCAGTAGTACTCTTCTAGTACAAGTGTCCTCCACAATCCCCTGCATGAATCTCTTGTAAAATCTTGTCAGCTTCATCTTTCAATAAACAAGTTAGAGGAATACCACTATTGTCCTTCCAAAATAATGCATTATCTATAACACAATATCTTAATGACTTCATTTTTAAGAATCTAGCTTTAGTTCTTGTCAATCCAGGCGGAGCTTGTCAGTTTAGTAATACAAATGTAATATACGTGCACCATGGTGAATCAATAAAAGGTTCACTAATCTGTGGAGTCGCCATCTCCTCCTGATCATCAAGGGCACTAATGGAGTTGATATCAAGGGCCTGATAATTCGATTCAGCCATGAGTTTGGATAAACCTTGGCCTTTGATGAGCTTGGTTGGCTTTATCTCTATATCATATTCCAATATTGTGGCAATCCATTTGCCTCTTTTACCTTCAGGCCCATTTTGAGTCAAAATGTCCTTAACTACAAAGTTTGGAACATTAGCAATAATGTGAGAGTACATAATGTATACTCTGAAGTCTTTGATAGCTTTAACCAAATCTAAAGCCTATTTTTCCATGATATTGTATTTGAGTGTGGAATCTCTCAAGGATTTACTAAAGAATGCTATTGGTTGTTCATACCCTTGATTTTATTTTGCAGCAAGGCTACTGCAATGGTGTGTTCTGAAGCAAAAAAAAATAATAAAATGTTTTCTAAAGTTAGGACTAATCAGGACTAGAGTCTTGGTTAAAGCTTCCTTAATAGGTTCAAAGGATTGCTTGGCCTCCAATGCCCATTTAATTGTTGAGTCCTTTCTTAGCATGTTATTTAATTCCCTAATTAATTCTGCTAGATTTGAGATAAATCTCCTAAGAAAATTAATCTTACCTAGAAATGATTGTAGCTCTTTAATGTTTCGGGGATAGGAAATGGCCAAAATGGATTCTATTCTAGCAAGGTATATCCTAATCCCATATTTAGATATGATGTGTCCTAACAGCTTTACCTCTTCTAGACCGAAAAGTGTCTTTTTAGGATTTAAAGAAATCCCAAATTTCCCGCATTTGATAAATACTCTTCCTAGGTGGTCTAAGTGTTCATTGTCAGATTTAGAGAAGACTATGAGGTCATCTTGGTATATTACTAAGAAATCATGCATTTCCTTGGCAAAATCTATGTCCATATCCTTTTGAAATGTGGCACCTGCATTCGTTAATCCAAAGGGCATATTCAAATACATGAAGGTACCCCAAAGAGTAGTAAATGTAGTTTTAGCTTGGTCCTCAGGTTGGACTAGGATCTGGTTATACCCAGAGAATCCATCTAATAGTGAAATCCTAGATGAGCCCACTACCGTTTGAAATATATGGTCCATCTTTGGTAGGGGTTAGTTTTCTTTTAAAGAGACCTTGTTTAAGTTTCTAAAATCTACACAAAGTCTAATTTCACTTGACTTTTTCCTAGTTATAATTAAGTTTGAAATCCGGTCTGAGTATCTAGTGGGTGCTATTAATTGGGCATCAAACATTCTCTTAACCTCTTTCTCTATGGATGACATAAGAACTAGGTTTATCCTCCTAAGTTTCTGTTTGAAAGTTTTACGATCTTCTTTTAGAGGTATTTTGTGTTTGCTTATGCTGGTGTCATAAGATTTTGTCTTCATAACTCTAGGCAAATACATCCTAGAACTCTTCAAACATGTTGATATATTTTACCTTTTCCTTTCAGGGTAACGCTTTAGATATCTTAATGAGTTTTGGATTATCTTCAGCCCCTATATTACAATCTTCTATGTCAGCTCTAAGAGGTTCCATCTTGCGTTTCCTAGCTACATCATTAGAGTCAAACAAATCTTCTAAAGCTACTAATCCTTTGGGCAAAAAAATATTTTTCAAATTAAGAATCTTAGGATCATCATCCATTATTTCATCTATCTCTACCTTTTCTAAACTTTCTATTTCTAGTTCAATAAATCTAGTTGGTTTATGTACATCAAAAATATTTACATCTAAGTTGCTTTCTATATCATTGTCTATTGTACAATCAAAATCTATCTTACAATTCTAAAACTCACTTTCATTGTTCATGAAATCATAGATCTAAGAGTGCTGGGAGAAAATCTGCCAATACTTGAGGTTGTCTGGTATAACAGGCCTATGTATGACTTCTGCAGTGTACTGGTGGTTTGGTTGAAATGGCAATTTACAAGTACTAGCAAAGCTAGCCAAACTGTGGGCCTGCATGTTTTGTTTTCTGGGAATGACAACAAAGTTTGATTCGAAGAGGTCCTTGATCAAGTCTAAAACATTATCCCTATATCGGCCAAGCCTAGGGTTGTTGACAGAGTATTCACCACTAATCTATTTAATAATCAGCTCCGAGTCTCCCATGATGTAAACTCTTTTGGCTCTCAATTTCCTATCCAATTGTAACCCTAGAATCAAGGCTTCATATTCAGCCATGTTATTAGTGCATTTGGAATTCAATATGAAAGCATGTCCCTTAGCATGATTATTCTCCATATTATGGTTCCACATTCCTGCAACAACCCCTAACCTATTTACAGACCCATCAAAGACTAAATGCTAAAGTAACTCATGGAATATGTTCTCTCTATCAGCTGTTCTGTATTTAAGGTCTTTGCCTATGATTTCCTTTTTATCATTTTTTTGCATTGTATAAGATGAAAGAGTCCAGATCTGAATGCATGGAGTATATGGGATAGTTTTGTGGCTTTTCCTCACTACTGACCATGTACTTCATCAAGGTATCCCTATATAATTTTCTTGGTTGGCAAAAAATGGATATGGTGGCATAAGACATATCCAACTGCAAAGATCCCTACAATTTTTCTCCCCATGAGCGAGATAGTAGCATTCCTTATTTTGGTGGGATGTCTACAACTAAAATGTCCATTAGAATGATCTTTCTAGGGCACTGGACAAGACTTACATAGAAGTCTTTGATTAGACCAAGGCATTTAACTTGGCTGGAGTCAAAAGAAAATAAATCCTTATAAGGCCTGGTAGTGTCTAGGTTCACTCTTTCCATTATTGCCTTTGGCATCAGATCGTGGGATTCTCCTAAGTCCAACATATCGTTATGCAAAATTTTATCATGAATATTCTGGCTGATGTGAAAAGGATGAACTCCCCCTTGTTGATGAATTCCATTGCCCTCGGGGCCAAATAATAATTCAGGCTGGTCATCATTCAAATTAACATAATCCTCTCCCTCTCCTATATTCAAAGTCTCAGTTATTTGTGACATATAAGATTGATCCTTCACCAGTTCGATCAAAGGTACTGATATCTTCAATTTGGCTATTTCATTTTTAATGTTGAAAGGGAGATGAGGTTTGTTTGTTTGATTCAGATCTTCTTTAATGCGTGCAATTTGAGTATCTTTATTATGTTTCTCAGTGGTAGGCATTTCAGTTTGTGTTTCTATTGTCTTGCCTTGATTTCTTTTATTTTGATTGTTTTCAGTGATTGTCTCTATTTTGGTTTTAGTGGAGGTTATATCTACAATCCTAGCGGTTGAAGTTTTAGTTGTTCCCCTCGGCAGAATTTGCAACACTTTGTTAACTGGAGCTTATTTTATTATCTTACTTTGAGTTTGGATGGATCTTTTAATGGGAGTCTCGTTATTATTCTTACTCCTCAAGCTATATTTTTTATGTACCTCATATATAGCTGAATCATATCCCTGTTTAAAATAAAAAATTCACCATATTCTAACTGCAACTGTTGAAGCATATACAACTCCTGTTCTTCTTGAGTAGGAAAAATCACTATCTTCCTCTGTTTTTTCCAATAAGTTAATATGGGTATCACCCTCTGCTTATTGGTTCTGTGAATCCTCAACATAGTTTTCTTGGAAGGGGGGCCTAATCTGTTGGTCTAGTGTAGCATTTTTTGTAGTATTAGGGTTCTTCCTAAAATTTGGGTTTCTTATTGGGGGTTATTATTGTTAATTCTACCATTGATTTTTCCTCTCCATGTTCTCTAACCTATCCATGATTCTTTCTAAAATTTTAGCTAAAACATCTGCTTTTCCATATGAAGTTGAATCTTCTTCTTTAAATACAACTTTCCTTTCATTCCTTATTCGTGCTTTCTTAGCTAACAGATTGGCCTCTTCACTGACAACATTACTCTGCATTTTTTCAAGTGTTTCAGGGTTTCTTTCCCTTAGCTGGTATGACATGTCAGCATCAAAAACATCAGGGAACTTAATTAATGCTAAGTCAGGTGGAGGCTTAATGCTGGATGGAATTTCATTATAGATATTATTAAACCTAGTGCAATAGTCCTAAACTGACTCATTGGGATCTCTACTAATATTGTCATATTCAGAAAGTATTTACAATGGGTTTTTCTTTCTCTCCCATCTATCAATGAATAACCTTTGAAAATTGGCTAAGTATACAATATGGTTGGAAGGAAAGGCTTTCAACCACTTTTTGACATCCCCAATTAAAGTTTGGGTAAACAATCTCATTTGGACATCTGCTTCATCTATTTCTTGCAATTCAAAAAAGTCATACATCTTGTTTACATGTTGCTAGGCAGTGTAATGACCAGTAGCATAAAACAGGAAAATCTTACTCTAATCATATGTAGGTATGGGATGGAGTTGGGCAGGTAAAACAAGAGGAACATATCAGTTTGCCATTGCTGTGGTTCTGATTTGACATGGGGGTAAAGTTATGGTGGTCGAAGAAGGACTTGAAACTGATGGAGGTGAACTAGATGATGATAAAGATGATTTATTAATAAGTGGTTTAGGTAATTCGATTGTGGTAGATATAATTGATGAAGTTGTGGTAAAGGAAGGGGTACTTACAGTGAATGAAGACTATGCAGAAATTTGAGAGGAAGTAGCAGTAACGACAACTAGTTCAACAAATCGCTAAAGGTAAGCAATATCTATATTGCTAATCAATGTAGAGGGCAAGGCTTCTAACTTACCAAAAACGTCCAAGACAAATTTATCTAAATCTAGATGGATAACCCTTTTTGATTCGATGAGTTGAGTAAAATTAGATCTAAAACTGTTTCATGGTGTTAGAATATTATATATATTATGGAGCAATGGAACACATAAAATATTGCAGAAATATAAACAGAGAAAACGCACAAAACAAGAGAGACACAGATATACGTGGTTCACCCAATTTGGGCTATGTCCACCTTGAACAGCCAGTCCTTCCTTTCTATTATCTAGCAAAATGAAGAGACACAACCTACAGCAAATCCACTGTAATATCCTCTGTCTTCTCTCACAGTCTCACCTCTCTGTTTCTCGCTCACACACATAATACACATCTAT
>APFE030612231.1:57027-108957 GCA_000404065.3 Pinus taeda | reverse complement strand
TATTATTATTTTCAGGCACCTTTACTTCTTCAGTGATTTCATCAAGAACTGTGTATTCCTTGTTTTCTTTTTCCTGTTTCTTTTCCTGCAACTGATTCTTTTACAAGACCTTTTCATTGAATATTACATCTTTTCTCCTAATGATTTTGTGATTTCGTAATCATATAAGCGATAACCAAAATCATTAACACCATATCCAATAAAGGTACATTTCTTTGACTTTGCCTCAAGCTTTGTTCTATTTTCTTTATCAATATGGACAAAGGCCTCACAACCAAAAGGCTTTAAAAAAGAGTAGTTACCTTTTTACCTGTCCATGCTTCCTCCGGAACACCACCATCCAAGGAACTTGAAGGCCCTCTATTTATTAGATAAACAACAGTATCTACAGCATCTGCCCAAAACTGTAAAGAATCCTGCATGCAATCTCATGCACCTTGCACGCTCCATGATTGTCATGTTCATCCTTTCTGACACACCATTTTCTTGTGGTGTTCTTCGAACTGTCTTCTCTCTGCGAATTCCATGCTCTGAACAGTACCTATCAAACTCTCTGTTGCAATATTCACCTCCATTGTCTGATCTAAGACACTTTAATTTCTTTCATGTCTCAATCTCAACCAAAGCTTTCCATTTCTTGAAAGTATCAAATACATCAGACTTATTCTTAATACAATAAATCCAAGTTTTTCTAGTTACATCATCAATAAAAGTAACATAATAATGAGAGCCACCGAGAGATGATACCTGAGCAGGCCACCATACATCTATATGCACAAGCTGTAATTTTTCATTCTTCTTTTCTTTCCCAGCTCTAAGAAATTTGACTCTCTTGTGTTTTCCATAAATGCAATTCTCATAGAAGTCCAAATCAACATTCTTCAAACCCGACAACAAATTCCTTGAGTGAAGAATCTTCATCCCTTTTTCACTCATGTGTCCAAGCCTATGATGCCATAATGCTGCATCTGCTCCTTTAGAAGTTAAAGCGTTAACAAAGTTAGAAATACCATTGAATAAATACAATGTACCAACTTTTTCACCTTTTGCTATTACCAAGGCTCCTTTGGTGACCTTCCAAGCTTTATCTTTGAAAGTTGTCACACACCCTTCGCCGCCTAACTGCCCTGTTGAAATCAGATTTTTGTTTAGATCTGGAACATGCCTTACCTCCTTTAGTAGCCATTGGTTTCCATTCTTCTGTTTTACAAGAACCTCACCCATTCCAACAATTTTACAGGGTTTATCATCACCCAAATGAACTTGTCCAAAATCTCCTTGAACATAGTCATGAAAGTATTTTCTTATCAGGTGTGGCATGGAATGAGGCCCCTGAATCTACCGCCCAGGAATCAGTAATATTTTCGAAAGAAAGAATCAAAGCATCTTGTAACACCTCAGTTGTCACATTTGCTTCATGAGTGTTTTCTTGATGTGAATCTCCTTCTTTTCCCTTCCGAGATCTACAGTCTTTCTTTAGGTGTCCTTTTTTTCCGCATTTCCAGCACACTATCCTCGATCTGGACTTGGATCTGCCTTTCCTTGATTTACTGCGATATCCTAAGCTCTTTCCTCTTTCCATTTTTCCTCCTCTAGACTCCGCACTCAAAGCATTTCCCGATGTCTCACCAGAGCTTTTGCGTTGCATTTCCTCGCTAAGGATAACACCGACAACATCATCAAACTTTAAAGTACTAGATCCAGAAACAGAGTTACTAATGGCCATTACCAAACCATTCCAACTTTCTGGTAATGATCACAAGAATAACAGAGCTCTAACTTCATCGTCAAAATTTACCCCTACAGAACATAACTGACTTGTAAAAGTATTAAAGTCATTTAAATGATCTGCAATAGATCCACCTTCCGACATCTTCATATTAAATAACCATTTCATAAGAAATACCTTGTTTGAGGCCGAAGGTTTTTCATATAGTTTGTCCAATGCCTTAATCAAACCCTCTGTCATTGTTTCCTTCAAAATGTTGAAGGCGACCAACGCTGCAAAGCATAGTCGTATTGTTCCGAGTGCCTTTCTATCGAGAAGGTTCCATTCTTCATCTTCCATATCTGTCAGCTTCTTTGATTTTCTGCCTAATGGTAGGTATAGATCTTTTTGATACAGATAATCTTCCATCTACATCTTCCACGGCGAGAAGTTTTGGCCATTAAATTTCTCGACCCTAAACGTACCATTTTCCGCCATTGCTACCACTCGAACTAGGAACCCTTCTTTCCTGTGATTTTATCAACCAAATAGACCTTCGGTTCTGATACCAGTTGTTAGAATATTATATATATTACGGAGCAATGGAACACATAAAATATTGCAGAAATATAAACACACAAAACACACAAAACAAGAGAGACATAGATATACGTGGTTCACCCAGTTTAGGCTACTTCCACCTTGAACAGCCAGTCCTTCCTTTCTATTATCCAGCAAAATGAAGAGACACAACCTACAGCAAATCCGCTGTAATATCCTCTGTCTTCTGTCACAGTCTCACCTCTCTGTTTCTCGCTCACACACAGAATACAAATCTATCTCATAGCCTCAAATACAATGCCCTCATACAAAGAGACGGGTTGCCTTCTAGGGCAAAAAACCCTAAACTAAACATAAGTTCTACCGTCAGATCATCTGCCTAATGAACGGCTCAGATTGACGAGAAATTACTATACTTTTACAAGGAAATTTTACTGCTATTTTTAGCTTCGGGGGCGCTGCCCCCGAAACCCCCCATCACAAGGGGGCTCCCAAAGGTCGCAGGCGCCCCCCCTGGACCCCCCTTGCAGCGAATATTTTAGGGGCGACGTTGCTGGCCCCATTTTGAACTGGGGTCCAATGTGGTGGTACTTTTGAATATAGAAGATAATCAGGCTCCACACCCAACACATGGATATCATTATCAGATTTGGTTCTAAATAGTGAGAGGTCAAATGACAAATCAAAAGGGATTTCCTCTAAAGTTGACAACTCCTTGGGGAGTGAATTGGCTGTATCTATTATAGAAATATTTGGGCACTTCAAAACCAATCACATATGTCGATAAACCAAGGGCTCTTTAACCCCTAAAAGTGTTGTTTCATACCCTAAATGATCATGGTCAACATATTACATCATTTCCCAGAAATTCCACCTGAAAAACCACTCAGAACTGGCCAAAACTAGACCATATTCACTGCTCCATGGTCAAGGTGCGATGCATACTGGCTGCTACATTAGCTAGGCGCGATGCATACTAAAAGAGCCTTCTATGGGGTGCGATGAGCGAGAATAGACAAATGGCAGAGAGAGTTTGCTAAGTGGATGCCAAGGGAATCTTCTAGAAACTTCTCATATGACACTTTCCTCTCTAAATTCACCCAGGGATGAGTAAGAGATCAAAGAAATCTCCAAGTGGAACCAAGGACTATCAGTGGAATGACACTAATAAAAAACATAGAGCTGACTCACACCCTTGCAAGACATCTATCTGGATCCCTCATCTGAGAGATCTAGAGGCTGGAATTTTGTAATTTGTAAGGAAGTGCTATTGGTTTCCCTTTGAGAAGAGACATTGTATTATTGGGTGATCTTGCTTTTGATGAGGTGAAGAGGGCTTTGATGCGAGGAGGATGATGCTGGATTAGACAACTGGGTTGTAATTGAACCTTCTACTATTAATAAACTTCTTTGAGTTTTCCTCCATATAATCGTGTATTTGTCAATATTGCTATTTGTGAGTGCAATTGTATGGTCAATGTATTTTTGATTCTACATTGTTTATGATATCATAGATCGAGATTCTTTGATGGTGTTTTGTTACTTTGACTCTACAGGTACTCTTTAAAGCGGGACAAGTAGGAGAGGAGTTCCAAGCTCTATCAAGGGAGAGAGAAATCAAGTAAGGAGCCAGGCGGAAGATCCAAGTTGGTCCCTTTTGCTTCTCTCCTATCTATCATACATAAAGGAAATCACAAATTGCTTTGATTGTTTGTTTCTAAGATAGCTACCCATCTTAGTGGGGCTAGCAAATCGAAAAGGCACTAGTTTTCTTGGAAACAAAATGGAAACTCAGCTAGGGAGCGAATAGTTTGTTTGTTTGTTAGTGTATTTTATTTATAAACTACAGATGGAGCCTGAAGTTTGCCAGATAGCCTTCGAATTTCTCTTTCTATGCAATTGCAAAGTAGATGAATGTTGCTTCAGTTAATCTCCGAGTTGGTTTATGAACTGAAAATCTAACTTACAAGCATTCTAAATGCCATTGTGGTAACTCAATAACCTCAGAAGATCATACCCCTGTACTTTGTTTTTAGTGTCCATCATAGCTCAGCTAAAATAACTAAAATTAGCTACAAATTTTGAGCAAAAACCAAACTCAGTTTTGCTCCCTGGCCCATCACACTGTCTGTAACTGGTAGCCTGTATGCATTGCACCTCCCATGTGTTGTAGGTGAGATGCATCCCAGTTTCCCTGAAGGACAGGTGCAATGAGTAAGTGATATTGTTTCTCTCTTTGGAATTTGGATTTTTTCTCCTTTTTTTAGCTCTCTTGAATAGTTTTGCTGCTTATGATCAGTATCTCATTACTGAAGCCTTCTTCCTTTACATTGTTCAGCCTCCATCGATTAGGATTTGTAAATGTTTTTATGTATTTTTCATCATTTACAGTCCTTCTTTGTCAAAAGTAGCTTAATCGAACTATTGTTTTTTGATGCAAAAGTGTCCTAACTGTCATTTTGAGTCAAGAAGAAGAGTGTCGCAAAGTCTTCCTCCTCTAGATATTTGATCGTACTTTTGTCATTGTATTTGATTTGAATTGTCAATATTTGCAGTGTCGAAAGCAGTTTTCCATTCGAAATTGAAAGTGTCGTTTTAATCTTCCTTTCATTTTGAAAAGAAATTGTTGAAAAGTCACTTTGAAGAAAATAATTTAGATCTGTACTTAGTTTTCCTTTTTTTGGCATTCACACATTAAGGAAAAAAAACAAATGCATGCATTTGCATTTGCATTTAAACTTTGTGTGAAAATGATTTAGGAAAAGTGCATTTAGTGTGTGCTCTTTGCTCTCTGTTGAAAGAATCATACTCTTCTTTCCTTAGTAGCTAGGATTTTCATTGGTAAAAGAAAAGAAACGACTATTTATCATTTTAGATTGCATATTTAGGAATTTTACATCCACATCACATGGTAAACCTTGAAAGACAAACTTCTAAAAAAGATCAACTCTAAAATAAATCTCAATAAACATGAAAATGATTTGGAACCTAACGCAACACATCTAGAAGTCTAGGCTAGAGACATGTTCCAACGTCGTAAAACTTGGTAACTATCATTTTCATTGAAGTTTGGGTGATTGCTCCTCTTTGATATGACAAGTGATAGTAGGGACTTGTGCTCTCTGTACCATCAAGTATATATTTGGAGACCACAATAGGCTGTTATCCTTTATCCTTAGGAAGCCGTGTATGCCTCCCTATCGATCGCAATGCACTTAACACATCATTTGGGAAGATTGACTGCCGTATGTAAATTCCTTGGTAATTTCTATTTAATTTACCACCAAGGTGTATATTGGAGTTTTGCGATTGGTTTGGTAATCCCTATGCCTAGATTTCCAAAGTAGTCACTTTGATTCCTTTTCAACTCCTTAAAATAAAAGGTCCATCTGAGCACTTGTCACTTAGGCTCATTAAAAATCAAAGGTGACTAGAGTCATCTTTAGCTTTTTCTGGACTCTTAAAAATTGAAAAAGCAAAGTTATGTCAAAGCTTCATAAAATTTATTTAATATGGAATAACATCCGTGTTCCTTTGGTGATCTTAGGTTGTGAAAATGGAGTCCACCAATGAAGGAATCCCTCTTGGGGGGAATCCTAGTCCCTTCTCTTCTTGGGGAGATATCGATGCTCTGTATATAGCTACATTGTCCCTTCTGGGAATCACAATCGGCCTAGTAGTATGGATATTCTCAACCTCTGTCATCCAAAATACTGTGATTTCTCAGCAATCGAATCAGCAACTAGATGATACTAAATTTGTCCCTTCACCTTCTACTGCGCTTGTCTCTCCTTCCCCTTCTTCGTCTTCACTTGGTGAAACTAGTGATACTAAAAACCAAGTAGCTGAGAAGAAGAAGAAGGGGAAAGAGAAGAAGAAGAAGAAGTCAGTCAAGCAAGGGGGCAACCATGCATCATTTGGTGAAAATCCGCACACCAAACTTTCCAACCCCAGATCCCCATGCATAATTTGTAAACGAACCCATTTTCATCGAGATTGTCCTTGCATTCCGTGGATCTTGAGAGAATGGTCTCCCCGTTTACACCATCCGGTGTCATCAACCTCTGGCAGTTAGGTTGACAGCACACCATCAACTAGTGAAAATGAAGTCAATGAATAGAAAGGAAAGGTCAGATTTCCATGTAGGTTATGTGAAGGTAATCATGCCCATCATTGTTGTCTTTTTTGGATGAAGCCAAAAGTGTCTTGGATAACCATCTCGCTTCACCACAGCGACTTCCACCTGGATACAAGAAACTCTCACCAAGTCCATCGCTAGTTAAAAATTCGATCGAGATAACTCAATCATTGGTCGAAACACCTATTGTTGAGAGTGAACCTTCAGAGCCCATACCAGATAAAAGACAGCAGGTCAAGATGGCAGTCGACCTAGTCTTGCCTTCAAAATGTCCACCTTCAGATGATACTATTTCCAAAGAGAATGAAAATGACACCGTTCAAATTCTTTTTGTTAATACAGAGTCTGATGAAATCGGGGATAATCCCCCCATTCCTTTACAACAGGATGAAAATTCCCCAGTTCAAGAGGTTGATCCAGTCATCTATTAGGTACCTCCTCCGAGAAGTCTAGTCATTTCCTTCACTTGGACTCGACTAGCAAGACCTCGCCTTCTGTCTAATGTACCATTCCGGATCATAGTAGAAGTGTACAAAATGATCATGTCTAGCACTATCATAGATGAAGGGGCTTCAGTGAGTATCCTTTCCTCAACTTCTTGGAAAGTGCTTCGTTCACCATCGCTTGCACCTGTCACACAAAATTTTTAAGGCTTTAGCAAAGGAACCAGTCAACCATTAGGGATCCTTCCAAAGTTGTCGATAACTTTGAAAAGGAAAACCATTCACTTGAACATGATGGTAGTCCAAGGGCCACTAGATTACAATCTACTTCTTGGACATGACTATGTATAGAGCATGGAAGCTATTGCTTCCACACTCGTTCGAGTGATGTGTTTCCCGCATGAAGGGAGGATGGTACAGCTTATCGACCAACTTTCGTTTCCCGGTTGAAACACAGATACAAGTCAAACATCATATCTGAATGGTCTCTTTGCATCAAGAATGTCTCTTCAACCTTCACTTCATCCACATAATTACCGCGACTACTCTGGTGAATGAAATGGAGTTTATGGGGCATGCAACCTGGTCTGCTGCAGCAGGTGAACCCAGCTAAAAAGATAGATTTCCTTGTAGGTTATATGATTGGTCTGAAACACTATTTCCTTTCAGGTTATGGGATCGGTCTGAAACAATTATATCCTCGTAGGTTATGTGATTCGAAGCTCACACGATTCACCTTTGTCCATTTCGATGGGCAGAGCCAAGGAAGTGTTTTTGTCTAACCACTGACAGAAACAATCCTGCCTAGTCGCAGGACTTCCATATGGTAACATGAAAAATCTTCTTTTCTCAATGCCTAGGGGCATGCAAACCTTTTTACGCTAGTGAAAGATGACCAACTTCATTTTTTAGCTTTTTAGCATTTTTAGCTTTTTATCTTTTTAGTGTTAACTTCTTAGGTTAGGTAGTTGGTCTTGAAAAGTCTGCACACCAGATGGACCAAAGGAAGTGTTTTGTCTAATCTACTGATGAAACCATCCTACCTAACCTCAATATTTCCTTAGCTTTTAGTGTAGTTAGCTTTGTAGTTTGGTCGTTTCTAGCCTACATAAAAAAGGCAATGAGAAAAGTTTACCATGGTGTGAGCTCACTAAAAAATGAACCTACTAATAAGAGACATCTTTAAACGACTGGGATGAACAATGTTTCCGCAGGGTTCAAGCTCATTAAAAAATAAACTTGCCACTCAGCATAGTTTCTCCCGATTCAAGCTCATTAAAAAATGAATCCACCTTCAGTAAACGACCTCTGTGATTGCCATGCTATCAACGTTTTGAACCTTGGTTGTGTTCTTCCATCACCTCCATTCTTTTGGCCAATCATACGCTTCCACTTGACTGTTTGCCCTTTTGAGGAAAAGATGCGAAGAGTGGTTCTGTTAGCCACCCTCTTCACACTACCATGTTTTGAGAAGTTCCAAACTTTCTTGGAACCAGTTGCTACCTAAAAACACCACTCGTTCCTAAAAAATGAGTCTCTTTTAAGCTCTTTTTAGACTCATTAAATATGAGAAGATTACCAAGCTATTGGCCTTCCCAGCTCGTTAAAGTAAAGGGAAGCACCATCCATCCCGTACATTTTAATCTTTTGGGACCTGAGGGATTATCAAACAAAGGATCGAGCACTTGCCTTTTTTTGCTTGCTAAAGTGATCGAATAGTCATCCCTTTCATATTATTTTATACTTTTTCAGACTTAAGGGATTATGCTACGAAAAAGGACCACTAGAGTTTCCTTTTCATTCCTTTTCAAACTCTATAAACATGAAAAGGACTGAGTTATCCTTGTTGTTAAACTTGTTAAAACAATAGTGACAAACTTGTCCACCCAGACAAGAACGAGTTTCACTGTCACTAGGCTTGCTAAAACATAGCGATAGGTTTGAACAAAGGGAAAATTATAGAACAAACATATGTTATCCTCCTCAAGCTTGTCAAAAATAAAGAGGTACTGGTTAGCAATGATTGGGGAAAAAGGGAAGAAAACTTGAAGAAATTCATTGGCAGTTGGTCGCTCTTGAACATGACACTTTCACTCCATCACCATGATTGAGTTGGGTTGAGTTATTCTGTTCACCGGTCATATCACCATTGGTCCTCTGTACCATCCATTTTTGGGGTTAATTCTACCAATCTAGTTTAGTGTCACTGATATGTTCAAGAGAAGTCATTCAGAGAATTCACCACCCAGCTAACGCCTCATCCACTGCAATACCTTCACCCTCCATTTTTCATGATTGCCATTCGTAAACCTTGTATCATCAGATCGTTTTCACCTCCAGACAATCATTTGCTTCGTTTCATGTCGTAGATGTGGGATACATCAAGGCCCTCCTACGACAAGTCACTTCTTGTCGACATCAGCCCATTATCCAAGAAGTTGACCTAGAAGCAACCCTTTCAGTACTTTGAAGCTTGCATGCCTCAATGGAAGGTTTCTCACTTTCGGTGATAGGTTAACATCAATGGCCCTCGATCAAAAGATTTTTCGTAGTGTTCAACATCAACTCATATATTCACACCACATGAATTCTACTGTAGTACCTTGAGGGTCATTATCATTATCGGTGATTGCTCTCGCACCTGTTAACAACTTACATCATTGGCTGGTAATCAGGTGATGTCTTTCCATGTTCGACTCCATAACATATTTTCACATGGATCAACTTGTACATCAAGCAAAGATTTAATGAGTTTGAAGACCCCAGATCTAGTTTCATCCATCTGGGCTGCGATATATTCAGGAAAATAAAGACATTAAATGTACATAGAAGTTGCACAGATGATCATCCAAGTTAAAGGATGATGACTGTACATATAAAGAATCACCAATTTGCAACAACAGATGATTATCTGTCCTATGTACATGAAAATGAATTTATAAAGCTGAGCATGGGAATGCCCACCTCAGCTAGATGATGAAAATAATATGATGATGATGTATTGTATTGTATCTTACATAGGTCACCTTCTATTTTGAATACCTCGGATCCTCATGATAAAGCATTTCACCCAACATCAAAAGATTTATGACCTCATGCTTTAGGGGGCAACTTTTATAGACATATTTGGGCACTTCAACCCCAATCACATATGTCGATAAACCAAGGGATCTTTAACCCCTAAAAGTGTTGTTAAATAACCTAAAGGATCATGGTCAACTAATTACAACATTTCCCAGAAGTTCCACTTGAAAAACCACTTAGAATTGGCCAAAACTGCACCATACTGACTGCTCCATGGTCAAGGTGTGATGCATACTAGATACTACATTAGCCAGGTGCGATGCATAGTGCAAGAGTCTTCTGTTGGGTGCGATGAGCGAGAATAGACAAATGGAAGAGACAGTTTGCTAAGTGGATGCCTAGGGAATCTTTTAGAAACTTCTCATATGGCACTTGTCTCTCTGAATTCGCCCAGGGATGAGTAAGAGATCAAAGAAATCTCCAAGTGGAACCAAGGACTATCAGTGGAATGGCACAAATCGAAAACCCAGAGCTGACTCACACCCTTGCAAGACATCTATATATGGATCCCTTATCTGAGAGATCTAGAGGCTAGAATTTTGTAATTTGTAAGGAAGTGTTGTTGGTTTCTCTTTGAGAAAAGACATTGTATTGTTGGGTGATCTTTCTTTTCATGAGGTGAAGAGGGTTTTGATGTTGGATCAAACAGCTGGGTTGTAATTCTCCCTTCTACTATTAATAAATTTCTTTGAGTTCTCCTCCATATAATCATGTATTTGTGAATGTTGTTATTTGTGAATGCAATTGTATGATCAATGTATTTCCGATTCTGCATTGTTTATGATATCATAGATCGAGATGCTTTCATGGTGTTTTGTTACTTTGACTCTATAGGTACTCTTTAAAGCAAGACAAGTAGGAGAGGAGTTGCAAGCTCTAACAAGGGAGAGAGAAATCAGGTAAGGAGCCAAGCGAAAGATCCAAGTTGGTCCCCTTTGCTTCTCTCTTATCTATCATACATAAAGGAAATTGCAAATTGCTTTGATTGTTTGTTTCTAGGATAGCTACCCGTCTTAGTGGGACTAGCAGATAAAAAAGACACTAGTTTTAGCGGAAACATTGTCTATCTGCTTTCCTTAGAATTATATATGGGTCGTCCAATATAGTTGCAGGGTTTAGATCTGGGTTGGCCCTAGTATAGTGAATCTTCTTAGGATCTAGAATTTTAAGTTTTTAAAACTGTTTTTATGAATATTCTTGAAAATTTACTTCGAATAATGACCTTAAGGGGCTGAAGATTTAGTTTAAGGTTTCCTTAAAGTTTTATAAGACTGAGGATCGAAGTCCCCAACATGGTCACCAGAAATGTTATCACTATGATAATTCTTTTGAAGTAAAAAGAAAGAAAAACTAAAGGTAACCACAAACTGCTCTTGGCGATCATGACCTAGCCTTCTTGATCCTCAGAGAGGGTTCTCTCTTTAAAATTTAATGTTGTTTTAGATAAGATGTTTTTAGGTTATTTATGATTTCTCAAGGGGCCCAGTTCACTTTTGACACTGAATTAGGCCTTCTTCTTTGCAGCCATGAAGTGGACATCATCTGAGTTGATGATTTTCCTAAAATACTCCAAGGGAAAAATTCTTAAGGGAAGATACTTTGGCAATTTGTATGGAGCCAATTGGCAGCCATAGAATCTGATCTCTGTGTGATTCTGGTACAAGTACCAGTCCCCTATCTTACTGTTTTTGGCCAGTTGAAGTACCGTTTTGATCTGAGGACTAATCCTAGGTTGCATAGTTCCTGTCAGCATATTCATTACTAGCTGGACAAAGGAATCTGTGATGTCCTTATAATCAGAAAAAGTGGAATATTTCTGGACAATAGGTCTCCAATAAAGTACAAACGTCTATTTTCCCCTACTGTTACCTTTTAAGATCTTCATGGGGAATTTATCAGTTTGATAGTACATAAACAAATAATACAATACTGCAGAGAACTTAAACACCCTTTTAGTGGGCAATCTGATGAGTTGTTCATGCAATTTGTTTGCAATGAACTGATCATAGTCAAACTTGATGGCAGGAGGTTTTCCAGGGGTAAAAAGGGATAGGAAAGCAAAATTCACTTCATCTACATGCCCATATGTTTTGTATCCAAGGATGGAAGATATCATGGTGACAATATGCCCGACAAATTGTGAAAACATAGGGGCAGAGTATGGAGGGGTAAAATTTGGTATATGCGTTTCTGCAACTATGAAATCTTTGAAAACTTGCTTAGATTTTCCCTCATCAATAGAATTATAGAGTTCTAGCAATCCTCCAATGGGCAAAGGAGCTCAATTTGGGCTGGGATGGACCTGTAACATATGATTAATGGATTCTAGAGTGATAGTGAAGAGCAGATGTTGATTGGGGGCTACTACAACTCTCTGAATCGGGATGTAGAAAGTATGAAAATAGTGGTTAATGTCTGGGAGACTATGGAATTCTGGGAATGAGTAGAGGGGGAGATTTGACTCCCAAAGGTGAATGTCATCAACATGGTTTAAAAATAAGTCTTTGCTCAAGAAGTGGAGCTTCATCCTTTTAGAGGGTGAAGATGCATCTTTAATTTGGAAATCCCTATCAGCCAAGGGTAGGTGATTGATGTAGGAGCATTCAGCTCAACATTTTAGTCGTATTCTAGTAGACATAGGGGGTCTTGTATTTTCACGAAAGTTGGATTCCTATGTTTGTAATCATTAATATTTAAGTGATCACAATAGGAATTAATTAGATGTTGTGAGGATGTTTGTAAATGCTCTTGAATGAAGGAGAACATGATTGGTTAATAATGATGAGAGAGTTATAAGTCAATTATAACTCTAAAGGTAGTTTCATGATTCAAGGAACTAGAGAGGATTCTTAGGGATTAATTGGAGTTAAAAGTGGACTTAGAGGATATTTATTATTTCGTTCAGCAGATTAAGGATCTAAACCAAGAAATTGGTTAAAGAGTCCTATGTATAAGTGTAAGCCTAAAAGGCATAGAAAGCGGTTAGCTCGGTCAATGAACTAG
This sequence comes from Pinus taeda, assembly GCA_000404065.3. Taxonomy (NCBI): domain Eukaryota; kingdom Viridiplantae; phylum Streptophyta; class Pinopsida; order Pinales; family Pinaceae; genus Pinus; species Pinus taeda. The sequence continues at coordinate 96,020 of APFE030612231.1, read as the reverse complement.
GAGTAGGTTTGACTATAAGCCTACAAGCAAGAGGAGAAAGACCACTAATATTGAAAATCAGGTCGAGGAAGCAATTCTTGTGTAATACTTGTTTATTAATACAGACAACTTAATTTTGAGTTCAAGTGATGTGCACTATGTAATTGTATTATAGCCTGTGTATGAACTTGGGAATTCTATGTAACATAGGTTGCATGTGTGCTAAATTCGAGGAGATAGTACTCAGAGGAGTATTGTGACAATCAGATAAGTGTTGAGATCTGATTGATAAACCAAAGTTCAAGAAGGAGTGTAGCGGAGGAGCTGAGGTTGAACCCAGATCAAGTGAAGGTCGGAAGGAAAATATACAAGTACAAGCCGAAGGGTGATTACACAGTCAGAGATAAAGAAGCATGAGAGAGTATAAGAGACGTTGGATCATTAAGATCGACAAGTAAGATTGGCGTTTAGTGGTGGAAGAAATAAATTGCGTTTGGGACTTCCCTTGGCATTAAACTTCAGGTGGTGAATGAGGGCCGAAAGGGAGATCTAGCTATATACATCTTGAAATAGAAAAATGGGTGGATGATATTAAGCCACACGTCAACAAAACATAATAACAGTCTCATGGAAGGTGAAGAGAACCAGAAGTAGATCTGATTCATCATATCTGTAGATCAACAAACCTAACAGTCGTCGGGTGATGAAGGTACATGAGAGTTAGCACGCAATCAAGTGGTTTCGTAAGAAGAAATGATTTATCAGGTAGACATAAAGTGGTAAGTGGTAAAAAGGAGTGGTCACCTAATTCCATTTAGTGGAAGACACGTAGCAAACAGTGGAGAGAGAAAACCCGCCTAATAATCGTGCAAGAAATCTACCCGATATTGTTGATAGTCGTCAGATCTAGCGGGGGTAATCTGATGGTAGTGATTGGCCAAACAGGTTGTATGCATAATGTTTATCAGGCGAGGTTTCATTGATCGGATCGGAAAAGAAATCGACAACAGAGATTAAAGCCAATAAGGTTCAGCTGAAGAGATAGACCCGATGTGTTATGAATTGTGGTTAAGTTTATTTTAGTTCTGGAGGATGAATGGAGATTGTAAAATAGTTGTTAATGTGATGGAATGAAATCAACGATGGACATTGAACATTATAGGGTGAGCATCGGAGAATGTGAAAAGGCCATGTATTGGCGAAAAGGGTAAGGTTTACATGCGGTTTACATTTATTTCTATTATAAGCATTATAATAGAAATAAAGAGGAAATGTATTAAACTTTGATAAGAGGGGTTTCATAAAAAGTGTAAGTCCGTATAAAAGTTGAATTAAGAAGCCTTTAACCTTAAGAGTGAAATTTTCATATGAAAAGGAATATAGGAAGAATTCCTAGTACGTGTACATGGCAGGTACATAGAGTGACATGCAATTTTATTTGCGTAGTGTGGGTGTAGCGGCTTAGGTTGCCTAAGTGTGGTGTATGTAGCCTATGCTAGCATCATTTTGGTATCATAGTAGAATTGTGGTTGAAACATTTGGTGTTAAAGCAACACAAAGAAATTTTGTGTGAAAATTTCTTTGAGAAAATTTAGAACAGAGTTATGTTTTAAGATGTGTATAAAGGCAAGAGGAGATCAGATTCTAATCTGACAAATAGTAGGCACATAGAGCTAATGTGCACCAGAACTTGTAGATGCAAGGAAAAAAAGGACAATCAATTCAAAGTGTAGTTGAATGCTAGAACAAGATCATGCAGAGTGCTTGAAGATAACAGCATAAGAAGGTGAGAACATTGCAACATTAAAGAAAGGAGTGCTCAATTCGTTCCAAACGAAAGAACCAAAGAGATGCCAAAAGAATGAGCTCAAAGGAGAGAAGCTTAGTGAGGCATATATAGCAAGAAGGAGACTTGTTACTCCAGAGGTATTGTTGCAGCTCACAAAGGCAATTCCACAAAGGATGTGAGTACAATTTCTAAGTAATGAAGGAAGCTGATAAGAGTTTCTAGGTGAAAGAAGAGGTGGCCATAACCAAGTATTTCATTCTAATCAAAATACAAGAAGACAAATGTGTTTTTAGAATATGCAGATGAGTTGAAGCCTAAAAGGAGCAGAGAGAAGTGCTCAAAAGAGGTTGCAGAGATAGAGAACCAAGGGCTTGCCAAAAGACCAAGTATAGTGGAAAGCTTGGTGAGGTAAGAGGCAGTAGGGAGGACTTGCTGTTGCAAAGGCTTTAATACAACTCATAGTAAGTGAGTAAGGAGGTCATGAAGATAAAGGAGGAGAAGATGACTATTGATAGTCATTGTAGAGGTTCTGAGGAAAACCACAGTAGAAGAAAAGTGAAAAAGGAGGATGCCAAGGAAAATGGCAAGAGAATGAGTCAAGAGGAGCTTGACAAAGAGATTGCAGAGTTAAAAGAACAACTCAATGCATTAAGGATGATACTTGAGGAAAGCCAGAGACTAGGTTGGCTATTGAAGAAGAAGTCAGTGAATTGGTCTAAGTTACAGAGAAGGCTACAACAGAGACAAGTGAAGTGGCTAATGGAAAATCTTAGAGAGGCTGAGTTGGAAATGGAAGTTTCTATTTGTGAACGAGAGCAGGGTGAAGTTTTGGGTGGAAATGAAAGCTTGAAGATTGAAACTTCATGTGAGACCAAAAGGTTACATGATTTTAAATCTGATAATTTATGTATATTTGTAGGTGAAACATGTAAAGAAGGACAGTTTACTGATATTGTCATAAAGGAGGAAGAAGACAAGCAGAATCTAAATTCTGTTTCGGAAGAAGATGAGATAGATAGGTCTCATATACAGTTGGAGAAGGATATCAAGTAACCAAGTGAAGGGCTTGAGGAAATTGAAAAGGAGACCATCGAAGAATTTTTGAGTCATGAAGAGAACTTGGAACAACAAGGAGATATGATGGTTGAAACATCAAGTGGGACCATAGGGTCTTATGTTTTTAAAATTGATAGTTTGTTTGTGGATGCAGAACAAACATAGGAGAATATTAATGCACATGGAGAGACAAGGATAACTCTTGGAGAAGGTAAACAACAAGATATTAAAGGAAAACTTGAAGAAGAGACTATGTTAGTTGAAAACATAGTAAAGGATCATTAGTTCACCATGATGATAGACAGAGTGGAAATAACAATGGAAGCTATTGAGACAGTCAATAAAAAATAAGGACATCTACTGAAAGATGTTAAGAAGGAAGAAACCTATGCAACGGATTTAACCTTCGGAGAAAGGAAATTTGATGATTGGTTAGTAACAAAGGAGTGTTATGCAGAGGATGAGAAATCTTTTGAAGCTGTCAAAAGTATGGAAAAGTATCTTTCAGAAGATGAACACTATTGAGTAAAGGATAAGAGAGAATATCTCTTGAATGAGGAAGGTAGTGACTTATTGCAGCAAAAAGAACTTAGTAATGAAACTATTACAACACAGGGACAATTTCTTGTGGGAAAAATAGATGAAGTTCGGTTTGAAGAACTGATATGTGAAACAATAGTTGAAACCATTGAGCCTTCTAATTTTCAAACTAACAATTCGTTTATAAATGCAGGGATTATAAGTGATGATGAAGTACTTGCAAAGTGCCACAGAGAAATTGCATTGCTTGAATAGTTGTTGGGAGATTCAGAGTATGACAGTGTGATTGTAGAGGAAGGAGTCAATTACACTGGACAATAGGAGGAAGACATCATTAGAGCAGATGATATGGAAGAGAGACTAGCTGACAGTCTTAAGATTTCTTTAGAGAATTCTTTAAAGAGGTTGAGTCAACATATTGATGTCTTGATAGAAGAGGCGAAATCAGAGCAGCATATTGAAGTGTTGCCAAAGGAAGAAGAGGCACTGAGGCCTTATGTTTTTTATTTGAATAATTGTTTTGTGAGTGCAGGTTTAGTTACATATGCTAGAGTAAATTTTGTATAGATGAGCAATCAGGTAAAGATAGTAGAAGAGGATTTTGTGGAATATTTTAATCCATGGAGCAAAGATGTTCAATTTCTAGAGAGAATGCTGGAAAGTCAGGATTCAATGCAGAAAGAGATAATCATGAGAGATGGTAAGGATGAAAGGGAGGCAGTAGGAATGGTAGGAAAAGTAAGCATAGGAGAAAAAGTATGAGTAAGAGTAAGAATCCAACAACTTCAAAGAGAAGACAGTAATTATCAGTAAGAAGATATACTGGATAGAGAGATCGAACTGATAAGAAGGATAATGCTAAAGGTGTCTCATAAGAAGACAACAAGAAGAAAGAAAAGGAGAAACAGAAAGAGGAAGACAATAGCAGACTATGAGAGCATAGCCAGTGGGGTAATGCAACATAAAGTATGGAGATCTGGAGAACAACAACAAACAACATCAACAACCAAAGAAAAATTACACAACAAAGTATGGGATCCATGAAGACATAGATCAAAAACACATGATCAGAAGATCATGATTATTTTAACCTTGTGAGTGTCATGCAGGAGCATTCAACTCAACAATTTAATTGTATCCTAGTAGACATAGGGGGTCTTGTATTTTCAAGGAAGTTGGATTCCTATGTATGCAATCATTAATGTTTAAGTGATTAGAATAGGAATTAATTAGATGTTGTGAGGACATTTGTAAATGCTCTGGAATGAAGGAGAACATGAGTGGTTAATAATGACGAGAGAGTTAGAAGTCAATTATAACTCTTAAGGTAGTTTCATGATTCGAGGAACTAGAGAGGATTCTTAGGGATTAACTGGAGTTAAAAGTGGACTTAGAGGATATTTATGATTTAGTTCAACATATTAAGGATCTAAACCAAGAAATTTGTTAGAGAGTCCCATGTATAAATGTAAGCCTAAAAGGCATAGAAAGGGGTTAGCTCGGTCAATTAACTAGGAGTTAGATAGGTTTGAATGTAAGCCTACGAACAAGAGAAGAAAGACCATTGATATTGAAAATCAGGTCAAGGAAGCAATTCATGTGTAATACTTGTTTATTAATCCAGACAACTCATTTTTGAGTTCAAGTGATGTGCACTGTGTAATTATACTATAGCCTGTGTATGAACTTGGGAATTCTGCATAACATAGGTTGTAGATGTGCAGAATTGGAGGAGATAGTACTCAGAGGAGCATTGTGACAATCAGATAAGTGTTGAGATCTGACTGATAAATCAAAGTTCAAGAAGGAACATAGCGGAGGAGCTGAGATCAGACCCAAATCAGGTGAAGGTCGGAAGGAAAATATACAAGTAGAAGTTGAAGGGAATTTACACAATCAAAGATAAAGAAGCATGACAGAGTACAAAAGTTGTCAGACCTTTAAGATCAATAAGTAAGATTCTCATTTAGTGGTGGAAGAGATAAACTGCGTTCAGGACTTCCCTTGGCATTAAACTTTAGGCGACGAATGAGGGCCGAAAGGGAGATCTAGCCATGTAGATATTGAAATAGAAGAATGGGTGGATGAGATTAAGCCACTCGTCAGCAAAATGGAATAACGGTCTCATGGAAGGTGAAGAGAACCAAAAGTAGATATGAGTCATCGGATCTATAGATCAACAAATCTAATGGTCATCGGGTGATGAAGGTACATGAGAGTTAGCACACAATCAAGTGGTTTCATAAGCGGAAATGGTTTGTCGTGTAGAAAGAAAGTGATGAGTCGTAAAAAGGAGTGATCACCTAATTCCATGTAGTGGTGTACACGTAACAGATGGTGGAGAGAGAAAACTCACCTTATTAGGCGGGTAGGCATCGTGCAAGAACTCTACCTGATATCGTTGATAACCATTGGATCTGGTGGGCATAATTTGACGGTAGTGATTGGCCAAACAAGTTGGATGCATAAAGTTGATCAGGCGAGGTTTCATTCATCGGATTGGAAAGGAAATTGATGACGGATATTAAAGCCGATAAGGTTTGGGTGAAGAGACGTACCTGATGTGCTAAGAATTCTAGTTAAGTTTATTTGAGTTATGGAGGATGAATGGAGAGCGGGCAATAGCTGTTACTCCGATGGAATGAAATCAACGGTGGACATTGAACACGATAGGGTGAGCATTGGAGAATTAGCAAAGGCCGTGTATTGGTGAAAAAGGTAAGGTTTACATTTGTTTACGTTTATTTCTATTATAAGCATTATAATAAAAATGCAGAGGAAAGGTATTAAACTTTGGTAAGAAGGGTTTCATAAAAAGTGTAAGTCTGCATAAAAGTTAAATTATGTTGCCTTTAACCTTAAGAGTGAAATTTTCATATGAAAAGGAATATAGGAAGAATTCCTAGGATGTGTAAATGATAGGTATGTAGAGTAACATGAAATTTTATTTGCATAGTGTGGGTGTAGTGGCATAGGTTGCGTAAGTGTGGTGTATGTAGCCTATGCTGGCATCGGTGATCTAGGTCAAGGTGGGGGGTTGAAATAGGCTTAACATTCAGGGAAATGTGGATAGTCATTGTGTGGAAACTGGGGGTAAAATTCGGAAATTGAATTGGTGGGGTTCGACCAATGGTCTAGGTTTTACAAAATTTTTAAGGGAAAATGTGGTGTATATTTGCAGAATACCTAAAACCAGAGGATGGAGTTGTGAATCTAGCAGAGGTTCTTAGGTTGCAGGTGAAATATAGTTCCTTTGGACGAGTGCTGAAGGCAAGATGGCATCTGGTAGTTGTTTGGCAGTTTATAGACTTCAGGCGTGCAAGAAAGCTCAGGCTTTGAATGGATAGACAATAAAAAAATCATGAAAATTGAATTTACAAGGCTTTTCTCGGTGAAAACTGAGAAAAGTGGTAAAAAATGGTTATGAACAGTGACTGGTATCAATAGGGTGGTTTTTCCCCTCATTGCACCACTTTTGGGCGAAGGGTGGTAAAACTCGGAGGGGGTGCGAAATGGTGTGACGGTGACACGTCGCTAATCTGGGTCTAGGAAAAACCGCCGATTTCGGATTGTTAAAGCACGGAAGTTGAATGCGTGTGAAATGGAGCAATAATCGTTAGATTAGATGGGTGTTGATCGGATAGTGTTCGCAATCAAAAGATGCATGGAGGGAATTGGGGGAAAGGTTAGGGCAGCGCCTGCCCAATCAAACATACTTAAGCATGTTTAATTACCTTCAATTCGTGGATAACTCGAATGATCCATCGGGAGGGTTTTTTCAAGGTGGAAGGGTTTTTTGAATGTAGGATAAGTTTATTTATGGGTTTTTAGATTCGGAAAAAGGGGAAAATAACTTTTCACAAACAGGGAAAAAGGGCTTGTATCCTATGAAAAAGGGGTTTTATGGAACATAATGATGGTTTAGCAAAGGGGAAGGGATTTTTAGGAAATTTGTAGGGGGAAATATGGGATAATGAAATAAGGATAAAAATGGAGTGGAAAAGGGGTATTTTAAGGGATGATGGGGAAATTAATAAGCATGAGAGGGAGAAGCTTGAGAAAGGAGGGGAAGTTAGTTAAACTCATCTTTTGAGCATGCCTTTTTCATTGATAACTACTCCTGCACACTTGAAACACATAATTAAGCATGATAGTAGTGTTTATGCTCCAAATGACTTTTATTTCTGCAACCTTTCTTTGCCTACCCTTTTACCTAAACATTTCTTCTTCACTTTGGTGGGTGCACTTAAGCTAGCAAACCCTTTTATTTCCTTTTCTTTTATAAAACAAGCTATCTACTTCTAACCTTATATCTTCCAAGGGCTCAGATTATATCGATGAGCTCCTTTTATTTTCTCTACCTATCTAATGATCTACCAAGATTAAGCTATTTTGTAAGATTTTATTCTCTAACTATAAACATAAAATTCAAAGCATGAAATAGTCAAGATTAAGAAGTTTGACTACCATGGGTTGTGGCATGTATGGCAAGTTGCACACAACCATTATTTAAGACAATAAAGTAAAGGGTAGTGGCACTTGGACTTGCACACTTCCATTGTCTGTTTTTATTTTGGGGTTCTGTTGATGCCTTGAAAATCGCTGCAACAACATTGGGGGATAACCACCCGGTCCGGACCTTAGTACAACAACTTTTCCGTTTGGGATGGTGGCTCCGACTAGAGATAATGGGACCAGTTTCCCGATAACGAATAAAAGGGATGGATGAGGGATGAATAGTTTTCTTTAATGATAGACAACTAGCTTATTCTATTGACAAAAATAGGAAAACTAATACTAATCTCGGGAACAACTTATTCATTTAGAATGCAGCATTTAATAATCCTTATCTATCTAACAGGCATATAGATGACTCTATGAAATAAACATGAGATATTCAATCATTCAAATATTACTTCATATGAATAGTCAAAATGAAGTGATTAACACAAATTATTGCATTCACTATTTATATCATCGATACATATATACGATTGAAAGGGAAGCATGATATAAACAGCCAATAGTGGGATGCATAAAGGATGCTGCGAAAAACACACATATATATAAGCGATAATAGCAAGAGCGATTAAACAACAATTCATATAACAGGAATGAGTACAGACACAGATAATAGTACCATGTGAGCTGCTAATCAATCGCAGTTATCAATCGCTATTCAAAATCCTTCCTTCAACACAGAAATGCTTTTAAACAAAGAGAGTAGTGCACATTTGTATAAAAACCTTCCTCATTAAAATCAGAATAATTGGTCCAGTTTCATAAAAGAATATCCTTGAAGTACGATAGTGCAACTTCAGGGTTTAAGTCATATACAAAACTTTACGACCATTTCTAAATGCATGAAAGGGTCTATAAATACTACTAAGCTAAAAAAATCTATGAAACAAAATCCTACTAAATTGGCATCAATAAATGCTATCTATCTCCTTGGGGCGATCTGGAAGTTGGCAATGTGAATCATGACTCGGACTGCTTGCCTTTTAACCTGAGCTGGCTTATCGCAAGCATCGGCTCCACTTCTGGCGGTCTGTTGAGGCGCAAGCTGAGTTGGGCAGCAAAGGTGGCATCCTGAATATCGGGTATGATATACCCGATAGCATCTGTGCGGCATTTTAAGGTGGTTCTTTGGCTGTACGGCTTCATTAAGAAGAACCAATAGGCATCCCATGTTAAACTATTGATCCCCGCGATTAATCTTCCATTTCTCTCCAGCTCTAGCTAGCATGAATGCTCCAACATCTTTGTTGTTGTCAATTGGCCTGGAGTACATTGGGAAATCATGTTAGACAAATAAAGAGTATTATTTACTAATTCAACCAAATTACCAGTGGTTGCCTTGCATCTAAAATCGCTCTTTCTGCCTTCATTAACTGTGATTTCCATTCTGTGAATAATATTTCCTTGTTCGATTCAAGAATTCTTGGTAGGTTAGTTGCCTGGCCCTGATCAGAATCTTGCCATTCCGGAAAATTTGTCAGTGTTTCTTCGGCCTGATCCAAATCTGTCCTTGCCTTTTCTACCTTTCTGCTTATGGATGCTACTAACTCGCACAGTGGTTCTGCCTGGGTTTCTTCCTGCCTCGGATTATGCACTTCCTCCTGCTGCTTTGATGTAGTAGGAGGTTGCGTATTACTTTGCTGATCAGGCCCGCTTGATTTTGTCGTCGTTGGAGTAGTCGCTAACAGGTCTAGAGGCAGAGTTTGCAACCTCTATTCTCTAATTCTGTTAAATTCGGCTAGCCCCTCATCGTTGTATTCATTTATGACAAGTGATTTAACTTGATATAACGACTCGGCCGATGCAAACAAATCCTCGAATCTGTCTTCTTTGTTCTCGAACTTGGCCAATTTGGCCTGGTCGAGCGCATTGTAAGCGATTTTCCTTGGATCGTACTGCCTGCTTGGCAGAGTGGCTAGAGTCAGTGAATTTATCTTCCAAGCTTCCTTCTCTGCATGTTTGATATCATGCCGAGTGTAAATACCAATTCGCAGGGGAAAGGAGGGCCAGACATGCTTTTGCTTTTTTCAGGGTCTGAGTAACCCCATCGGCATTGATTTGATAAGCTACTTCCCTGGCAAGTAACTTATCAGGGTTGTATAGTGGAAGCACATGGGGCTTGGTCTGACTGCCAAAAACTCTAATGTAGGTGAATTTCTCTTCTCCAAACCAACTTGCTACGGTAGTTAAATCCACCCCTGCTTGTTTAGAAATCTTCGGGGCAGGCTTATCAAAAATGGAGTAATGAATCGGTAACATGAAACCGTTGCAGATTTGATATAGGTGGTGTTCTTAGTTGTTCTTCCACAACTTTTGATGATATATGTGGATGGGTGTGGGGTCGTGTGACGTCCACCCCCATCCGAGCACAAGAAATTCAGAATTAAAACATAAAACATCCAACACATAGGCATTGTAGTAAAATGGCGGAATGAACCTTTCTGTGATGCGAGAATTAAATCTGAAATTAAGAATGGCCTTGGCTAACTTATCGGATAATATATCCGCCCAATCCATTATCTCGCCACTACATGCCGCCTCCATTAAGGGGACCATTTCTATGGTAAAATTGGCAGAGTCATGTAATCCCCATAGTCTACACATCATAATCCCAGCATAGCAGTAAGGAGAACATAGAGAGTCGACTGAGTACTTACCCGAGGTTTCGCGCTTGTGCTTTGCTAGATTTTGTCTCCAGCCTCGAATTGGTTCGGACTCGATCTCATTTTCTACTCAAAACTTCTTCAGGAATGTCGTGTTATACTTTTTCTCTTCTGCTGACAAATGATACATTTGCCTTAGATATTCGGTTATAAAAGAACCGAAAATCCTCCCATCTGCAGTGCTGAACATTCTGTCGGTAATTGGGATCTCTTGAATTGCCCACCTTACCACATCCGTATATGGGAGAATTTTGTCCCGGGCCGCTATTCTGTGAAGAAAAGAATTGGCCAAGTCTTTTAGATTAGCCTCAGATTTGCTAGTACTGTCGCATGCGACTTGTATTCCTGTCACCCTTGGCTCTTCTGCTTCAATCAAGTTATATGTTCCTTGCCAAGTGGCTCTGGTAAGTCCCAGGCATGTAGTATCTGATACAAGCCTTTTCTTTTTACTGCCTGGATCAGCAATAGATTGCCTTGCGGCTGGCGAAGCGGAAGGAATTATAGTCTTTTTGGACTTCTTTCCCATTCCACTCAAATCTGTCTCTGCGGAAGAATTCTGAAAAGAGAGAAAGATAGGCATAATACAGGAAACAAGAACAAGAATTGAATAGACTAAGGTATATATATATCTTGATAAATTCATGGTGATCGATTGACTTAAGACGGCTTCAGATCAAATCTGTGAATAGATCGCAAGCTTGCTGTTTTCATTAAATGGTCGTTAAGGCCTGTCAATCTCATTAATGCCAGTCGCTTCGGTTAATGGCCGAATGATTTATTTGAAGCATGCCTTGGGCGATTTGGCGGTTGAACGCGGATGAGCGGCTTTTCGAAAGATATTGAATTAATTAAAGATAAATCATATTAAAATGCCTTTATGATTTTACTTTGAAAACTGTGCTTATGCCCTTTTCGCAATCGGGCGTCGGGAAAATCCTAAGTCATTGCTTTGGTTCCATTTGGAATCCCCGATTTCCGATAGCGATATCGCATTGCGTCGGGAGTAACGAGTGGGGCGGTTAAGAATGCGTGCATGGTGAATCGCCGACCGCCGATAGCAATGTCGCATCGCATCGAGGTGAGAGGGAGCTTATTTGCGCTTAGGCATTATTACCGATTGCTGATTGCTGATTGCCGATTGTCGATTGCCGATTGCCGATATCGCATCGCATTGGAGCAAGGGGTCCTTAATTGTGTTACTTTATGTTTCACCGATACCCAATAATGATTTCGCATCGAAGCAAATCAAAATTTCCTCAAGTTGTGTTCCCTTTGTCATTGCGAGATGCGATCTTGCGATCGCTTTATCGCAATGACAAAAGATAAATCGTTTTACATTAAGGTTTTTGATTGGTTTTATTGAAGAGGCCTTTTAGTAATGTTTTCTTTTATTTCTTCGGGCCTTTTTGAAATAGAAATTTAATCAATACCAATTAAAAAACAAAAATTAAAAAGGGACACATTTCATATTATGGTTTTGGAATAGTAATGATATGAAATGGGGGGTTGTTGTAGGGCACAAGAAGTGGTGATTCGCTGGAAGAAACAGTTTTCTCTAAAAAGTATAGAAATACTTAAACTTTTTCAAAATAGAAATTTTTATCAAAAGGGAAAATTCTAATATAACTAGGTGTAGTTGCATTCCAGACAAAACAAAACTTTCTTTGCTAATTTCCTCTTTTGTTAAAAATAGATACATTTTAGATTTTAAATTGGCGTTTATTGGTTGATATTGATAAAACAAAAAACTTTTCCAAATCAGGTATTAAAATTAACTCCTTTGTCATAGGTAGAGCCTCTGCTGCCAGCAAACGTCCATAGTTTCGGCAGGGATACCTTTTAACCATATCATTGTCTATTGTCCCATTCACCTTAGAGCATGATTAACAGAATGAATTCAAAATATGTTTTTTCACATTTTGTATTTCTTTTTCTTTTTTATTTTGTAAGATAAAAAGCCATTGCCCTGGTGTGGTGGCCAGTTAAGTGACAATGCCATTCACTGGTAGTAATCTAACCGAACAAGCTGGCTCGTGATGAGACCCCTTATCTTACAATTGAAGCCATTACCCTGTTTTGATACGCAATATTGGTAATGTCAGCTAAACTATTTCCCTATGAGCATGGTAAGCAGGCTTGTAATAAGACCTCTTATCTTTTGTATCCAGTATTCTTGGAATTACACTCTGAGTAATCACAAACTTGAGTAAGTGGGATAGACAACTTCCTCCTTAAGAAAGGATGGATGAAAAGGTAAGAGTTGGAGATGCTGAATTTGGATTAGATCCTATTTTGATATTGATATCCTTCTTGTAAACAATTTGAAAAATCTAAAAAGATTTACAATATTTATAAACTTCGAGAGGGGTTCACTAGGATTGCAGTGTAGTTTCAAAATGCAATTATATCTAATTTCCTAGAAATCATTTCTTTTGTTTAAGACTTCTATTTATTTAAAATTAAATATCGCACTACTTGTTTTGAGAAACTATTTGAATATAGCAAAGGTCAAATAGAAGATACCTTACATTTTTATTTTCTAATGCTGCTACAAACTACTAAAATACTATTAAAAGGAGGAGGGGTTACCTCCTCAATTGAAAAATTTCTTTAATGTCAGACCATTAATAGGGAGAGGATCTCTCAACACTGATAAATCTTGTAGTATGAAGGTCGAATGGCCTATCTTTTCACAGATCTGAAACAGTCCAAGCCACATCTTCTGAAACTTGGTGTGTTTTCCTTTATCTTCATGGGCTTTGTCCCATTTCAGGACTAAATCACTGACTTGAAATTGTTTAGAACCAGATGAAATTGAATCTAATGATGACTTGATGATCTGCTGATGTTTCGCATGAATGATTTTGGCTTTTTCTCTTTCTTCTTCTAATTTTAGAATTTGGTCATGTCTAAGCTGTAAAGAAGAAGAAGTTATTTCTTCAATAAATTGAACTAGGGCTAGAGAAGGAACGATGAGATTTGTTGGTAGCACTCCTTTTCCATGAACAAGTTTAAATGGGGAAGAGCCTATAGAAGTTTTTTGCGTTATCCTGTCAGCCCATAATGCAAATATTAAAGATTTGTGCCAGTTCTTATGATTCTATTCGATTGTTCGCTTGATAATTTTAATAAGATTTTTGTTTGTAGATTCGGCCAAACCATTGCTCCAAGGATAATAGTTAGCAGAATATTTGAGTTTGAATCCTCTTTTGATTGCAAAATCAAACATAGCATTGCCTGAAAAGTAAGATGCATTATAAAAAAAAGAGCGTTCGGGACACCAAACCTGGTAATGATGAATTGGTCTATAAATTCAATAATGGCTTCAGAGTTTGTTTTCTTTAAAGGAATCACTTCAACGCACTTGGTAAAGTAATCAGTAGCAGTAAGGATATACTTATGCTGTTTGTAAGAATTTGGGGTAATTTTTCCGATAATGTCCAATCCCCATTGCTCAAATGGTTGTTCAATGTTGACCGGTTGCAGAGGGAAGGCTGATTTCCTTTGTCTTCCACTTGAAGTTTGACAATTTCGGCATTTCCTTACATATTCATGAGCATCTCTAAACAGAGTGGGCCAATAATATCCAGCATGGATGACTTTGTGAGCTATGGTATCAGCTCCGAAGTGGCCTCCTGCTGGTCCATCATGCAATTCCTGCAAAACCTTTTGTGCTTCAGGTTTTTCAAGGCATCTTAATAAAACTTAATCATAATTTTGCCTAAAAAGCACATCATCAATAATGGTAAATTTTTTTGCTTTCAATCTTATGGCCCTTTTGTTTTTGTGGGACAGGTTGGGAGGTGCATATCCATTTTTCAAAAAAAATATTAAATCAACATACTATGATTCAGAGTCAATGATACTTATCTGGTTGATTGTTTCAGATTGATCTGTATTGCTTGATTCAGGAATGTTGGATGCTCCTGCCAATAACCTGCAAAAACCTTGGCCTCTAACAATCTTTGTTGGCTTGATCTCTAGGTCATATTCTTGAAGTGCTGTTATCCAATTTTCCCTTTTTTCTCCCAATTCTCTTTGGATTAATAGTTGCCTAACTGAGGAGAAAGGAACTATAACCTTTGTATGGGCTTTTAAAAGGAAGGGTCTATAATGTTTAACCACTTTATATACAACAAAGGCTTTTTTTTCTACTTCGGAGTAGTTTAGCTCTGCACCTTGAAGATTTGAACTATAGAATGAAATAGGTTCTTCCAAATTGTGATCGTTGATCTGTGTAAGTACTGCAGCATAAGAGAAATCAGATGCGATGGTATACAATGTAAAATGATTAGAAAAATTTGGAGTATTTAGAGCCGGGGCATTGATTATTGATTGTTTGATTAATTCAAACGCTTCCTTTTCTGGCGATCCCCATTTAAAGACTAAATTTTTCTTAATCATAGTTTGAAGTGGTAAAATAATCTGAGAAAAGTCTAGAACGAATCTTTTGACAAAATTGATTTGGCCTAAAAATGATTGCATGGATTTCTTATTGTGAGGAAAATGGATTTCAGAGATTTCTTTAATCCTGTCTGGATCGATATAGATGTCGTCTTTAGAAACAATAAAGCCTAGGAGCTTACCTTGATCAGGAGCGAAAAAGGATTTCTTAGGGTTTAGAGAAATACCATATTTCTTACAGTGCTGAAAGATTTGGTTCAAATCATGTAAGTGGTTGGATCTCTCTTTAGAAAATACACTAATGTCATCTAAATAGATGACTACTGTTCTATTAATTAAACCTTTGAAAGTGATATCCATTGCTCTTTGAAAAGTTGCTCCTGCATTAATAAGTCCGAAAGGCATTTTCTGATATGCATATGTTCCCCACTTTGTTCTGAATGTGGTTTTGATTCGGTCATCGGAATGGACCAAAATTTGGTTATATCCTAAAAACCCGTCCAAGAAGGACATTAACTCTGAGCCTGCCACTGATTGGAGTATCTGCTCCATAGTGGGTAATCGGAAGTTATCTTTTAAAATTGCCTTATTTAAATTTCTGAAATCAATACAAATCCTTATGTCACCATTTTTCTTTCTGACTGGTACCATATTGGAGACCCAGTTTGAGTGTCGTACGGGAAAAATAATCTTAGGTTTCAAGAGTTTATTGAGTTCCAATTTTATTTGACCCTCTAAGTTTGGATGTATTTTTCTCAACTTTTGTTGAATTGTTTCTGTTCGGGAAGCATTGGGATAGTGTGCTGAATAATAGATGTATCATACGTTTTTAGATCGTCATATTTCCAAGAGAAAACATGTTTATTCTTTCGTAACAGACTAATGAATGCTTCCTTTTCCTCAATGGAAAGTCCTAATCCTAAATTAATGTTTTGAGGATTTTGTTCAGTGCCAAGGTTTATCAATTCAAACCTTAAGGTAGAGCTCTGGAGCTTTGTATTAGACATAGGTTTAAACCTGTCTTTAATATCGTAGAGGTCCTCAAGCTTCACTACGCGCTTTGGGATTGAGTTTTCCTCAGGTTTATCTCGCATTTGAATATCATTCTCGTCTTCCTCGATGATTTGATTATCATAGGATTTTTCGGAGGTCAGAAATTGTAAAATGTCATCATCGTGGTTAAACACTATCCAATTGGTTACATTGTCAGGAATGGATGGCCTAAAAAGTAATTCTACTGAAAACCTATCTGGACTATAGTCTTCGGAAGGGAGTAGCTTGGAAGCGACATTGGCTAGCAAGTCGGCTGCCGAATTTTGAGACCTGGCAATGGAAGAAATATTGAATGATAAAAAATGGGAAGTGAGCTCTTGTACCAGCGATTGATAATGCTTGAGATGGTTCGAAAGACAATGAATTGTATTCCTTACCTGTTTAACAATAATCTTAGAGTCGCCAAAGACCTTTAAGTATTGGACTTTGAGGTTGATCGCTTTGTACAGTCCTTGGACTAATGCTTCGTACTTAGCTGTGTTATTGGTGCACTCAAATTCTAATCTACAGGACAAGATTTTTTTTTCTCCTTGTGGGCTAACCAAAATGCATCCTGCTCCTGATCCTTCACTAGACTTGGATCCATCAAAATATAAAGATTAAAATAAAGAATTATCTACAATCTTTGTTACGAAATTCTCAGTAACATTAACACATTTAGACCTATCGGACTGTGAAAAATTTTCAATTTGTGATGCGAAATTGTTAATTGAGAAAGGAGATGGCTGGGCAATATAATTACCGAAAAATGACTCAGAAGAATAATTTCCTAGGATATTGTTGTTGAACGCGACTGGTTGATTTTCTTGTTCAAATTCTGTAACAGTATGGGTCATATGTTTCTCCCGATCGATCCTTATTTGATTGGGCTTTCCCTTATAGGGGAGCCAGATATGGGACCAATCGGTGGAGATATACCCATGGAGTTTTTCCGACCAATCCCTGCTTAAAATCAACCCATAGAATTCAGGTATATCGACGACTAGGATATCAATCCTTTGGACTATTCGTGGATCCGCCGATAACCTGATCGTTACAGAGTTTATTTCCGCTAGAACTTGAACCTTAGTTCTATCTAACTGCACAATGTGAATAGAAGATTTCTGGGGTTCTATATTCAGTTTAGAGTAAATTGAAGTAGGCATTATATTAGATGATGCCCCAAAATCGATTAAGAAGTTATGTAGATTTCGATTGTAAATTTCATATGTTAAGAGGAAAGGAGGGGTATGGGAATTTGATCTATCTCCAATTAGAATTGTGTCAGTTGCCTCAACTCTACCAGAAGGTGGTTGTCCTGAGTCGCTTGCAGCTTTAGTGGTGGGAAGAGGTGAAGAAGGAACAACATTAAGTTCTTTGAGAAGTAATTTTTGTTGATGTTTTAATTTACTAAGTTCAAACATGGTGATGTTTGCCTTAGTTTTCTTCATGTCATCGACAATATTATAGTCCATCGAATCAGAAACTACCAATGTCTTAGATGACGAAGGTGTATTGGAGGATGACGAATGATTCTGTGATACTGTCACAGCTAGCTTCCTTGTGGGTACTTTTTCCTTTGCAACATTAGTTCCAGCACTCCTTTTCTTTGGATTAGCTTGAACAGGTTCGGGAGTAGCTTTACTCCTTGTAGTGACAGGAAAGGCTTCTTACTCAGCATCAGTATCGGAATTAGGGAGTATAAAGTCCCACATCCTGTGGCATTCAACTACTTCCTCTTCTTCTTCTTCAGATGGTGTAACTGTTTCTTCCTCTTCTTCTTCCTCAGGATCCGAGTCTGCGTATGACATAACACTTGGAGGATTGGACTCATGTTTCTTGAAATTACTACATGGTTTCTTCATTGAGGACTTTGATACTTGTTTCTTGATCTCAACCATTTCGTTCGACATGGTTTTAAGGACTTTTTGAAGGCCCTCCATGTCATATGGATCCTTAGTGATCTTTTTCTTCGGGTCATCTTTAAAGGACACTTTTTTGGATTTTCGTTCTTCCAGGGCAGTTTTATTTTCTAAGGCGATTACACTTTTTTCAACAGCGAGTGCTTCCTTCATGTTTTCGGCCAATGTAGGCTGTTTAGCCCTATCCACAAATATGGCTATGTTTGAGGGTAAGGCAATGATATACCACTCGCTTCTAACTTGTTCGCTTGGCTTATCATCGGTGGGGATTTTGTTCAAGAGTTTGTTGAATCGGGAGTTGAACTCCTTAATGGGTTCTATTGACTCGATCCTTAAATTGGAAAGGTCATGGACGAGTGTAGCCAAGGATCTATCATCGTCGTATTTGGTGAGAAATTGTTCCTGGAAGATATTCCAAATTGTGATGGATCCAGAGGACAAGGAAAAATACCAAGACCCTGCAGATCCTTGCAGTGTATAGGGAAATAATCTTACTACCACATCTTCTTCAGTGACTCCCTTTAGATTAACTGACAACATAAAATTGTTTATGTGTTCTTCTGCCGAGGTTCCAACATCTAGATTGAACTTTGGTAGCCATTTGCGGGGTAATCAGGTAACGGATGTAAAGGCGCAGGCATGGTGACTGCACCAGGACTTCTCCATGGTCTTTGGGCCATTTTAGGAGTACCAACGATTCCCTGTGGTGTTCCAGGTGCTTGAGGGGGAGGTGGAAGTACAGACTGAAAAGACTGTGATGTTTGAGATGAAGACCCTTGGTGAAAAATGATATGTAGTGGTGAAGTGGGTGTTTGACTTCACACAGGTGATGATGAAATGGAAGATGATGGAGAAAAGTTTTCGCTACCAGAACCTTCAGCGGTCGTTTTAATCCTTTTCCTTTCGGGCAAAGGAAACTCAGGTGGTTCAATACCTAGCTTTTCGCTTTGGAGTCTGGTAAGGTGAGGGGGTAAGTGAAATTGCGAAATCTGACTGCCTTGTGATACTTCAGATCTAGGAGGCGAAATTGAGAAGCCTTGAAGTTTCTCGATGATGGATTGAACTTCAGGGGACTCCAGACTTAAATGTTCTGAAGTATGATGTAATTGAGCAGTAGTGGTTGATTCTTCTTCGTCTTGTCTGGATACTGGAGATTCAGAATGCGAACGAGATGTCCAAGGAGAGGTAGAGGGTGAATTACTCTTTGAATGGTTTGTAGGTGTTGGCTTACTCGCCATTCATAGCAAATGACCCTCCTTCTAGTGCCATAAATGTTGATGCCTCGAAAATTGCTGCAACAACATTGGGGGATAACCACCCGGTCCGGACCTTAGTACAGCTCCTTTTCCGTTTGGGATGGTGGCTCCGACTGGAGATAACGGGACCAGTTTCCCGATAATGAATAAAAGGGATGGATGAGGGATGAATAGTTTGCTTTAATGATAGGCAACTAGCTTATTGTATTGACAAAAATAGGAAAACTAATACTAATCCCGGGAACAACTTATTCATTTAGAATGCAGCATTTAATAATCCTTATCTATCTAACAGGAAAATAGATGACTCTATAAAATAAACATGAGATATTCAATAATTTAAAGATTACTTCATATGAATAGTCAAAATGAAGCAATTAACACAAATTACTGCATTCACTATTTATATCATCGATACATATATACGATTGAAAGAGAAACATGCTATAAACAGCCAATAGTGGGATGCATAAAGGATGCTGTGAAAAACACACATATATATAAGCGATAATAGAAAAAGCGATTAAACAACAATTCATATAACAGGAATGAGTATAGACGCAAATAATAGTACCATGTGAGCTGCTAATCAATCCCAGATATAAATCGCTATTCAAAATCCTTCCTTCAACAAAGAAATGCTTTTAAACAAAGACAGTAGTGCACATTTGTATAAAAACCTTCCTCATTAAAATCAGAATAATTGGTCCAGTTTCATAAAAGAATATCCCTGAAGTACAATAGTGCAACTTTAGGGTTTAATTTATATACAAAACTTTACGACCCTTTCTAAATGCATGAAAGGGTCTATAAATAATACTAAGATAAAAAAATCTATGAAACAAAATCCTACTAAATTGGCATCAGTAAATGTTATCTATCTCCTTGGGGCGATCTCGCTATCAGCGATGTGAATCATGACTCGAGCTGCTTGCCTTTAAACCTGAGCTAGCTTATCGCAAGAATCGACTCCACTTCTGGCGGTCTGTTGAGGCGCAAGCTGAGTTGGGCAGCAAAGGTGGCATCCTGAATATCGGGTATGATATACCTGATAGCATCTGTGAGGCATTTTAAGGCTGCTCTTTGGTTGTATGGCTTCACTAAGAAGAACCAATAGGCATCCCATGTTAAATTGTTGATCCCCGCGATTAATCTTCCATTTTTCTCCAGCTCTGGGTAGCATGAATGCTCCAACATCTTTCTTGCTGTTAATTGGCCAGGAGTACATTGGGAAATCATTTTAGACAAATAAAGAGTATTATTTACTAATTCAACCAAATTACTAGTGGTTGTCTTGCATCTAAGAATCGCTCTTTCTGCCTTCATTAACTGTGATTGCCATTCTCTGAATAATATTTCCTTATGCGATTGAAGAATTCTTGGTAGGTTAGTTGCCTGGCCCTGATCGGAATCTTGCCATTCCAAAAAATTTGTCAGTGTTTCTTCGGCCAGATCCAAATCTGTCCTTGCCTTTTTTACCTTTTCGCTTATGGATGCTACTAACTCGCACAGTGGTTCTACCTGGGTTTCTTCCTACCTCTGATTATCCACTTCCTCCTGCTGCTTTGATGTAGTAGGAGGTTGCGTATTACTTTGCTTCTCAGGCTCGCTTGATTTTGTCGTCGTTGGAGTAGTCGCTAACAGGTCTAGAGGTAGAGTTTGCAACCTCTGTTCTCTAATTCTGTTAAACTCGGCTAACCCCTCATCGTTGTATTCATTTATGGCAAGCGATTTAACCTGATATAGCGACTCGGTCGATGCAAACAAATCCTCGAATCTGTCTTCTTTGTGCTCGATCTTGGCCAATTTGGCCTGGTCGAACGCATTGTAAGCTATTTTCCTTGGATCGTACTGCCTGCTTGGCAGAGTGGCTAGAGTCTGCGAATTTATCTCCCCAGCTTCCTTCTCTACATGTTTGATATCATTCAGAGTGTAAATACCAATTCGCAGGGGAACGGAGTGCCAGACATGCTTTTTTGCTTTTTTCAGGGTCCGAGTAACCCCATCGGCATTGATTTGATAAGCTACTTCCCTGGCAAGTAACTTATCAGGGATGTATAGCGGAAGCACATGGGGCTTGGCCTGACTGCCAAAAACTCTAATGTAGGTGAATTTCTCTTCTCCAAACCAACTTGCTACGGTAGTTAAATCCACCCCTACTTGTTCAGAAATCTTCGGGGCAGGCTTATCAAAAATGGAATAATGAATCGGCAACATGAAACCGTTGCAGATTTGATATAGGTGGTGTTTGTAGTTGGTCTTCCACAAGTTTTGATGATATATGTGGATGGGTGTGGGGTCTTGCGACGTCCACCTCCATCTGAGCACAGGAAATTCAAAATTAAAACATAAAACATCCAACACATAAGCACTGTAGTAAAATGGCAGAATGAACCTTTCTGTGACGCGAGAATTAAATCTGAAATTAAGAATGGCCTTGGCTAACTTATCAGATAATATATCCGCCCAATCCATTATCTCACCACTACATGCCGCCTCCATTAAGGGGACCATTTCTATGGTAAAATTGGCGGAGTCATGTAATCCCCATAGTCTACACATCATAATCCCAGCATAGCAGTAAGGAGAACATAGAGAGTCGACTGAGTACTTACCCGAGGATTCATGCTTATGCTTTGCTAGATTTTGTCTCCAGCCTCGAATTGGTTCGGACTCGGTCTCATTTTCTGCTCCGAACTTCTCCAGGAATGCCGTGTTATACTTCTTTTCTTCTGCCGGTAAATGATACATTTGCCTTAAATCTTCGGCTCAAAAAGAACCGAAAATCCTCCCATCTATAGTGCTGAAAGTTCTATTGGTAATTGGGGTCTCTTGGATTGCCCACCTTACCACATCTGCATATGGGAGAATTTGCTCCCGAGCCGCTATTCTGTGAAGAAAGGAATTGGCCAAGTCTTTTAGATTAGCCTCATATTTGCTAGTATTGTCGCATGAGACTTGTATTCCCGTCACCCTCGGCTCTTCGACTTCAATCAAGTTATATGTTCCTTGCCAAGTGGCTTTGGTAAGTCCCAGGCACGTAGTATCCGATATAAGCCCTTACTTTTTACTTCCTGGATCAACAACAGATTGCCCTATGGCTGGTGAAGCGGAAGGCATTGTAGTCTTTTTGGACTTCTTTCCCATTCCACTCAAATCTATCTCTGCAGAAGAATTCTGCACAGAGAGAAAGATAGGCGTAATATAGGAAACAATAACATGAACCGAATAGACTGAGATATATATATCTTGATAATTTCATGGTGATCGATTGACTTAAGACGGCTTCGGATCAAATCTGTGAATAGATCGCAAACTTGCTGTTTTCATTAAATGGCCGTTAAGGCCTGTCAATCTCATTAATACGAGTCGCTTCGGTTAATGGCCAAATGATTTATTTGAAGCATGCCTTGGGTGATTTGGTGGTTGAATGTGGATGCGCGGCTTTTCGAAAGATAGTGCCTTAATTACGAATAAATCGTATTAAACTGCCTTTATGATTTTACTTTGAAAACTGTGCTTTTGCCCTTTTCGCAATCGGGCATCGGGAAAATCATAAGTCATTGTTTTGGTTCCATTTGGAATCCCCGATCGCCGATAGCAATATCGCATCACGTCGGGAGTAGCGAGTGGGGCGGTTAAGAATGTGTGCATGGTGGATTGCCGATCGCCGATAGCGATATCGCATCGCATCGGGGCAAGAGGGAGCTTATTTGCGTTTAGCCATTATCGTCGATTGCCGATATCGCATCGCATTGGAGCAAGGGGTCCTTAATTGTGTTACTTTATGTTTCACCGATACCCGATAGCGATTTCGCATCGGATCAAATCAAAATGTCCCCAAGTTGTGTTCCCTTTGTCATTGCGATATGCGATCTTGCAATCGCTTTATCGCAATGACAAAAGATAAATCGTTTTACGTTAAGGTTTTTTTTTTTTTATTGGTTTATTGGAGAGGCCTTTTGGAATAGAACTTAAATTGATACCAATTAAAAACAAAAATTAAAAAGGGACCCATTTCATATTATAGTTTTGGAATAATAATGATATGAAATGGGGGGTTGTTGTAGGTCACAACAGGCCCAAACATAATTCATTTTTTGAATAATTTTGATGGCTTAAATACCTTTGAATCATGATTTTTTAACCAAAAACTAATCTCATAGATCATACACAAGCAAAAAAAAATATAAGAAAGAAAGAAAATTATTTTAACGTCCATGAGGCTAAAGATAGTCTATGGGACATATTCTTTCTTCATCTGGTTGATGTATTCGGCCCTTTTCCTGTGAAGCCTCACAATAAACGCTACTGACTTCTCGACAAACCCCTCGCTAAATAGATTATCCCAAAAGCTAGGTGCCAAAATATCCGCATAACTTTCCCTGTTGTCTTTGAAGGCCTTGCATTCTAAAATGAACTGCTTTTTTGTTTCCACTTTTCCTGAAGAACAAAAAATACATACTCTTTCCTCCCTCAATTATTTTGGCCTTTTCCAGCGCCCTGTTTCACAACGGAGTTGATGATAATTAGTACTTAACTGAGCAATAAGAATTTTGGCTCTCCAAGAAATATTGGCCTCTATATACGCTTTTTGTTGATGATTATGAGTGAGATTAAACACTTCATTATAGTACTTTTTATTTCTCCCTAGCTCCTTATCCCAGGTATGCTTGTGGAACTTATCCATAACAAAAGGTTTTATCTCTTTATTGTTTATGGGACACACGTTCAAGAAAATACCCCATTTACTAAACCAATTGTTATTTTCTTGCATCCAAGTCTTTTTTCTTTTGCATAATATGTCATTAAAGACAACCTTAGGCCATCTGCCCTCTTCCATTTGCTCAATTTTTTTAAATACCTTATGACTCGTACCATAGAAATTGCTTCAATAGGAGAAGCCCTTGTTTCACTTAACACAATAGTATAAGGAACTACATTTTAATTTTGAATTTGTTTGTAATCAAATGCTTTTGAATTTTCTCAATTTGTGTCCACTACATGTCAGATGTACTACTGGCCTATAGTTCACAACCATTGAGAATCACCAGAATCACTAGAAGCCCAAAAAGAGTTTGAGTGGTTTTCCAGTCCCATAACTCTGCCTCTCTACACCTATTTTGAAAAGCATAAAATGCTTTCCAACCCCCCAAAGTTATTTTATTTTTACAACCATCCCAGCTTATATTTTGTTGAAGTCAATTCCGAGGTATTTATAATCCACAACTTCTTCCAGAATGTTCCCTTCAAAGTAGAACTTATGTTGGTTATGTTTTCTTTTTTAGAGAGAACCAGTACTTTCATTTTGCTAATATTGACTTTCATCCCCACCCTTCTACAAAATGCTCAAGGGATAGTGAGTGCTCTTGCAAACCAAGAACAGATTTAGCAAACAGAATAAGGTCATCTGCATACAAAAGAAGTCTTATAACAAACTTACCCAAATAAATACCATCGCCCCCTTATGAATTTAACCACTCCTCAAGCTTGGAAAAATATAAACCAAAAAGGGTAGGAGACAGTGAGCAACCTTGCTTGACCCAATATCGCTTCTAAAACTTTCAGAAATGCTTGTTAAGTTCTAATTGTGACTTTCACCTCTTAATTCAACCTTTGCACAATTGTTCTCAGATGTTTAGGAACCCCATGTTCCTCCATTCTGTGCCAAAGCTTATCTCTAGGAACTATGTCAAACACTTTTCTGAAATCAACAAAGCAACAAAAGACTTCTTCCTTTTTCTCCCAAAAGTTTTCAATGATGTGCCTTAAAGTTATATAATGATCAACCGTGTCATGTTTAGGTCTAAAACTTGTTTTCCCTTTAACACGCTTATCTCCTTCTTTTGCCCATTTGCTGATTTTATTTTCTAGCATGATTCTAAATAAATTTGTAAACAAAAGGTTTATCATTATGGTCCTATAATTGGAGGCATTATTGACGTCACCACTCTCAAGAAGAGGTATTGATAGACTAGTTGTCCAATCTATGGGGAGCCCCTATTGTATGCTGTTAAAAAATTTTGTAATGTGACGTGCAAGAATCTTTGAGCCCCACTTTAGATACTTTGCTTGGATCTCAA
Organism: Pinus taeda; assembly: GCA_000404065.3. Lineage (NCBI taxonomy): Eukaryota > Viridiplantae > Streptophyta > Pinopsida > Pinales > Pinaceae > Pinus > Pinus taeda. The sequence goes on along the minus strand of APFE030612231.1, from coordinate 70,775 downwards.
TTAAGTCTTTTGCTTTTCTAACACCCAAATTCTTGATACCCATCTCTACCTCTTGCACCGTGAAGAGTTCAATACCAATGTTGACCACGAGGGGAGGGTCAAATTTGGGATCCTGCTCATAGAGTTGTCTTGCATAGTCAAACCATTTAGAAGATGTAATATTATTTTCAGTTTGCATATTTCTCGGTTGGAGCTCCTTCCAAAATAATTTGGGATTATTTTTCCCAAGGAAGATTAGTTCTTCCCTCCTTGAAACCATGAAATCAACCTTTTTCTTTCTTAATATTTTCTTGTAATCTTTGAGCTTTATGTTATCCTTGCTTGAATATGTCCACAGTCTCCTTTCCTTTTTGCATTCCTCTTCAAACCAAGCATTAACTGGAAAGGAATTTGTTTCAGACTTCTTAATTTTTTTCTCTTTTACACTCTGCAAGTGCGCTTTGAATTAAATGTGTTAATTCGTGACTATGAAGGCCGACACAACCTAATGGTACAGAGAGCTCAGGCATCTAAGTCCTCCTAATCTAAATCTATCATGCCAAAATGTTTCTTTCTAACCCCATCTAATTCTTTGTGCAACTCTCTTTCCACATTCTCCTTGCCTTTTTGCATTCCTCGTCAAACCAAGCATTAACCAGAAAGCAATTTGTTTCAAACTTCTTAATTTTTTCTCTTTTGCACTCTGCAAGTGCACTTAGAATTAAATGTGTTAATTCATGACTATAGGCCGACACAACCTAATGGTATAGAGATCTCAGGCATCCAAGTCGTCCCAATCCAAATATGTCATGCCAACATGTTTCTTTCTAACCCCATCTAATGCTTTGTGCAACTCTTGTTGCACCAACAAATCTCGTACTTTCAGTTTCCACAGTGCAAAATTGTTCTTACCGGTGAACTTCTACACCTCAAACTTAGCATTAGTCATTTTGGCCATTTTTACCTACACAGGCTCTTTCAAAAGATTCCTTTATTAATGTCAATTTATGGTATGTTCTATGCTTAGAGCAGTTTACTTCAATTCTTCTTATTAGCCATTATTTAGCAATCACATAAACATAAAGTAAAATGTTGATAGAACATTAATAAATCGACAGAAAACAAGCCAAGACAAGAGACACAAGATGTGGCAGCTAGCCAAGGACAAACCCCAATGCGGGGAAATCCTTTGATCAATTCTTATTTAATCTCCAATAGTTCATCAGAGAGAAATAGTACAATTTAGAAATCTATAATTTTATAACATTAGTAGCAAAACCTAAATCAACAAATTCAAACTTAGTCAAACAGCCCCGGATTGACCTCTAGTCAACCTTGAAGAATTCAGTCTTCAACAACAAACTTCGGTAGCCCAAAACAACCCTTGGTCAATGGTCAAAACAACAGTCAAAGATCAACAGTCTATAGTCAGACCTAACCAGTCAACACTAGTCAATGCAACACCCAAACAACATGCATAGATTAGCCCTTGGTCAACACTTCACAAAACAGCCCAGTGCTTGGTCAACACAACCCTTGAAAAGCCAATGTTGCCCTAAAATCAATCAACACTGCCCTAAACAGAAAATGTGTCATTCTTCTTGCACGTGTGAGAGAAGTTGCTCCTTGGCTGGCCCAATGAGATGAGGAGAGAGAAGATGAGTTGAGATGAGATGAGTGAATAATGACTCAACCTCACTTGTACTTATATGATGTGTTGGGCATGTGTGCCACACATTTAGCTACTGGCTAACCTTGACAATTTGTCAAGTAAATACAAATAAATTCATATCTCCATAAATACTTGTCGGAATCAGATGATCGTTAGATCAATCCTACACCTCTCAACAAGAGGAATCAAGGAAAAATATCAGCTACCATAAATAAGATGACCCACATGGAATTTGTCCCTAGTTTCCAATTTTGACACTCCCTCTCAACTAGGGCTAACTCCATCTACTATTTTGTCTAACTGTCGGTACTATCTTTGCCATCAAATGCATTTCCTTTCACTGCTCGGCTTTGCTCTACTGAACTATGAAGAAGAAGAAATGATCAAGGATGTATCATACCATCCTCCACTGACCTGAAGTCAGTCTCAGAGTGTGTCATACCACTCTCACTGATCCCATATCAGTATCATTGATCCCAAATCAATGGAGGTCATCCTAGCATAGGGAGTACGGTAGATACAACAATGCGTCCATCGATAGTACTACTAATAATCCCTAACCCCATTTCCCTACTCATTGATCAAGTGAGAGGTACTTCCCATGAGTCTTAGACTACATGGGTAGGATTCCTCGACAGGAGAACTAATCATCCTGTCCTAAAGTTGCCATGGGGTATCACAGGGGAAGGTTGAACCTTTCACCCTATACATAGCGCACCACTAGGGGAGGGTGAGTCACCCTATTGTCGCATATCGCTCCAAGAAGTGCCCCAAGCCCCCCAGAGCTCTCAGAGCTCCTAGAGCTCAATGTATGCATCATACACGACTGTCATAAGAGGGTCTCTCAATGACACCAAGTCATTCCCGGAAAGTCAAGAATTTGACCTTTCCCAGGGGCTTCGTCAAAATGTCGGTGACCTGTTCATCTATACCGATATGTTGGAGCCTTATTGCTCCCCGCTGCACCATATCCTGGATATAGTGGTACCTGATATTGATATGCTTGGAGTGATCATGAAATGTGAGATTCTATGATAAACGAATCCCGCTTTGGTTGTCACACATGATCACGGTAGTATCCAATGTAAATCCAAACAACTCATTGAATAGCTTCTGCAACCAGACCGCCTCACAAGAGGTCATACTCACGGCAATGTACTCTGCCTCAGCAGTGCTCAAAGCCACTGATTTTTGCTTCCTACTCATCCAAGATATTGAGGAAGATCCCAAAGAGAAACAACACTTGGAAGTGCTCTTTCGGTCCACCACACTGCCTACCTAATCAGCATCAGTATATCCATGTAATCTCACATCTTCAACAGTGTATCTCAACCCATGAGTGACTGTGCCATGAAGGTATCTCAACAGATTCTTGGCAGCAATCCAATGTGTGTGGTGAGGCTCAACCATATGTTGACTCAACGTGTTGACTGCAAAACATATATTCGAACGGGAGTTCACCAAGAACATCAATGCTCTGATGAGTTGACGATACTCAGTAGCATTTTGTAAAATAGGTCGAACAACACTACCGCTTAACTTCTTGAAGTCAAGCTCCATCGGGGTTGTCATGGGCTTACAGTCCACCATACCAAATCTCTCCAATATCTTCACCAAATATTTTCCTTGAGATGGGAAAATACCCCCTGGCTTCTGCCAGACTTCCAGCCCTAGGAAATAGTGCACAAGCCCTAGGTCCTTCATCTCAAACTTAGAACCCAACTCCCTCTTACATTTGTGAATGAGAGGGTCTGCACCTGTTAGAAAGAGGTTTTCAATGTACATCACCAGTATGAGAGGTTTGTCATCTTCAACCTTAAAGTAAAGGTTAGGGTCGGCTTCACTCCTGGTGAATACCAGCTTCATCAAGTAGCTATCGATCCTCTCATACCACGCTCGGGGTGCTTGCTTCAGCCCATAGAGGGATTTCTTTAACCTGCACACATGAGATTCCTGATCATGAATCTCAAATCCTTTGGGTTGCTCCACATAGACTTCCTCTTTGATCGAACCATGCAAGAATGCAGTCTTGACATCCATCTGATGTAGGTTCTATCCTTGCGAAGTAGCAATGGTTATGATCGAGCAGATGGTGGTATATCGGGCAACAGGTGCAAATATCTCATCATAGTCTATGTCTTCCTTCTTAGAGAATCCACAAGCGACAAAACAAGCCTTATACTTTTCAACACTTCCATCAGCTCCGTGCTTTATCTTGTAAAGCCATTTCGAAGTGACAACTGCTTTGTCCTGGGGTCTGGGGACCACATCCCAGACATCTTTTTTCATGATGGACTCATATTCCTCAGTCATAACATCTTTCCATACTTGATGTTTGAAGGCTTCTACAAATGACGAAGGCTTATTTTGGATGATCATGCTCATGATGGTTAAGTATCCCTAATACTTGGCCGGCTTCTTACTTTCCGAGAAAGTCCCCCTGGGTGCAATGTGTCCTTCAGCATCATCAAGTGTCCCCCTGAGCTATGAATGCCTCTTCCTAGAAGAGGAAGGCTCTTGCGGAGGGGGATCAATAGGATCCATAGTTTCTTCAACATCAGGCATCGTCTCATCTTCCCTTTCCCGGTGTCAGCTTCTTTAGATTCCCCTAGAGTAGGAAGATTGTCAACTTTGCTAAGAGCCATATCTTCGTCAAAGGTGACATCATGGCTAATCTCGACTTCCCTTTCACCATCTAGATAGATTCTATAGCCCTTAGTATTTTCGCTATAGCCCACGAAGCTTCCTTTCTTTCCATATGCACCCAATTTATTCCTTTTCTCTTTCAACACATGAAAATATACAGGACTTTCAAAAATTCTAAAATGAGATACATCAAGTTTCTTACTAGTGAACATCTCTTCAGGAGTCTTGGAACCCAATGCTTGATGAGGGCATCGGTTTTGCACATATACGACGATATTCGTAGCTTCGGCCCATAGAAACTTCAGAAGTCTTTGATCATGGAGCATAGCACAGACAACTTCCACAATCGTACGATTCCTCCTTTCGGCCTCCCCATTCTGCTCAGTAATATATGGTGTTGTAGTCTCCCTCTTAATGCCAGCCTCTTTGCAAAATTCATGGAACTCATCGGATTCATACTCAGCCCCATTATCAATCCTTAAGATCTTGATCTTCTTTTCGGTTTGATTCTCGATCAAGGCTTTGAAGTGACGAAACTAGGAGAACACTTCATCCTTCTTTTTCAAGAAGTATATCCAAGTCTTGCGAGAATAATCATCTGCAAAAGTGAGGTAATATAAATATCCCAAGGAGTTCACAGGCATCACACCAGATATGTCTGAGTGAACCAACTGCAATATATCAGAGGTCTTGCTATGCCTTGAGGGGAATGGTACCCTTTTGAGCTTTCCTTCAGCACATCCTGAACATACACCTTCTTTCTCTATTTTGAACTCGAACATCCCTGTCACCATTTGTCTCACATCAGGTAGAGCTTTATAATGAAGGTGAGCAAACTTGTGATGCCATAGCTAGGACTGAAGAGATGTGTCACAAGACATGACACCTAGCGGACTTCCTCTGACCTGATATAATGAATCAACTCGAAACCCAAGAGTGAAACCATTTTTAAAATTATTTTTCCATACACGTACCTTACCATCGATGAAGGCCACCTTGTAGTGTTTGTCTTCCATTGTCGAAATGGGCACCAGGTTCTTTTTCAGATCGGGTACATATAGGACTTCATGCAAATGAATTGTATTACTCTGATTCAATTGAAGAGTGACATTCCCTACGCCTTTCACGGGATATTTTGAGTTGTCCCCAAGAACAATTTCCAGGTTAGTCTCCTTCTCTATGAGATTAGAGAGAGCTTCTTTATAACCAGTGAAGTGCCTTGAGGCACTACCATCAATAAGCCAATTTCCCAGCGAGTCTGGGGGAGCAGTAGTAGAGAGGGCCACTGGTAGATAATATTTATCTTGCTTATTGTTAATAACGTTAGATTCATACCTAGAGTTTCTTACCTTCTTGGAGGGTTGCCCACTTCCTTGATTTCCAGCATTCCTTTTGCCATTGAACCTGCCATTCATTTGATTGCCTCAGGAGTGATTTTGATCATCGTCATGATGTGGGTCCTTTTTATTAGGGAACTCCCTTGCATAGTGGTCCATTTTGTTGCAATTGTAACATCTTCCTTTTCTTCCACCCTTTGGTCCAGCCTTTCCTTTAGATTTTTCCCCAAAATTATTTCTCCTTTTAGCATGAGAGGAGAATGCAGTGGATTACCTCTAAGTGCAGGCATTTCTTGCTCTTCCATCCTTGTTTCTTCTTGAATGCATCTTGCCATCAGTTCCTCAAATCCTGGGATTACATTATTGTTGAGAAGAGTGGTTCTGAATATATATGATTCAGAAGGAATCCCTCTGAGAGTTGTGATAGTCATTTCCCTGTCAGGAATGACTTCCCCAATTGATAGGAGATCATTCTTGATCTCGGTGATCCTTAAGAAATATGCTTGCATACTCTCATCTTTGCCCTTCTTAATTTCCTTCAACTTATTTCTAAGGAACAAAACTTGATATGCATGATTGACTTTAGATAATCTTACTAGTCTATCATAGATTTCCTTGGAAGTGGTCAGCTCGGAAACATAGGCCACCAAGAGTTTGTCGATAGAGTCCTAGATGACCTTCTTTTCTTTCGCTTCTCCCCTGGTCCACTTGTTCCTAGCAATAGCAGATGCATTTGATGGAGGCTCAACGATTCTCCCTCTCACATGGTCCAACACTTCCTGCTCTTCTAATGTCAGATCGAGAGACATCTTCCATCCGTGATAGTCAGAGTTCTCACGGAGCTTGTCTTCAGCGGACAATTGTGTCGAGGACCCCATGACATATTTTAATATTGCTTCAACAACCGTTGATGATTGCTCTGCTCTTGCTCTCGCTTGGGATTTATCTTCACCTCACCTCTGATACCATGTTAATTTATGGTATGTTCTATGCTTAGAGCAATTTACTTCAATTCTTCTTATTAGCCATTGTTTAGCAATCACATAAACATAAAGTAAAATGCTGATAGAACATTAATAGATCAACAGAAAACAAGCCAAGACAAGAGACACAAGATGTGGCGGCTAGCCAGGGACAAACCCCAATGCGGGGAAATCCTTTGATCAATTCTTCTTTAATCTTCAATAGTTCAACAGAGAGAAATAGTACAATTTAGAAATCTATAATTTTATAACAACAGCAGCAAACCCTAAATCAACAAAGTCAAACTTATTCATACAACCCCGGATTGACCTCTAGTCAACCTTGAAGAATTTGGTCTTCAATAGCAAACTTTGACAACCCAAAACAACCCTTTGTCAATGGTCAAAACAACAGTCAAAGATCAACAGTTTGCGGTCAGCCCTAAACAATCAATGTTGGTCAACATTTTGGTCAACGCAATACCCAAACAACATGTGTAGATCATCCCTTGGTCAACGCTTCACAAAACAGCCTAGCACTTGGTCAACATAGCCCTATAAAAGTCAATGTTGCCCAAAATCAATCAAGCTACCCTAAACAGAAAATGTGTCCTTCTTCTTGCATGTGTGAGAGAAGTTGCTCCTTCGTTGGCCCAATGAGATGAGGAGAGAGAAGACGAGTTGAGATGAGATGAGTGAATAATGAATCAACCTCACTTGTACTTATATGGGCATGTGTGCCACACATTTAGCTGTTGGCCGACCTTGACAATTTGTCAAGTAAATACAAATTAATTCATATCTCCATAAATACTTGTCAGAATCGAATGATCATTAGATCAATCCTACACCTCTCGACGAGAGAAATAAAGGAAAAATATCAGATGCCATAAATAAGATGACCCACATGGAGTTTGGCCCTAGTTTCCAATTTTAACAACTAATGACTGGGTTCCTTCAAAAAAATCTGCTAGAGTTTCCTTTCTACTTTCAGCTAGGGTTTTAAAATATGCTTCTTGTTTTTATAATTTCCAAATATTTTTCCTTCTTAAAAAAAAACTACTTCCCCTTCCTTTTTACAGAAATTCAAACCTAGAACTTTTCCTTTAGAAATGACTCCACTAAATTTTTAGAATCCCTATTTTTATTTTTATTTTTTTTAAATCAAAGAAACCAACAACCAATTCTCCAAATTTGCACCAAACAATACCCAGTGGTTGGGGTTTCGATTGTTATCAAGACACTCTTTGTGGCTTCTAGCAGGTCCTCTGACAACGACCCTCTCTCAAACTTCATCTGGATATAATAGTCACTTAATACAATGACTTCAATAATGGTGTGAATAAATCAACGAAATCCCTCACAGAATGTGACTTTCTTTGGTGGCTTAACCTCATGCACGACTTTCAAATTCTTATTGCATGAAAATTCTTCCCGATCAATAGAGTTATGGTCAGCTTTGCTCCAAACAGGAAAATTCACTCTAGACAAGGTTGACTACAAAATTCAACAGTGCTTGTCCGCTCCTCTTAACTAACAACCTCTAGTGTGATTGCTTTTGTTGCACTGATGGGTTTCGTAGCAACTTCCAAAAAAGATGGCTTCACTTAACAGTTTTTACAAACAATATTTCACAACATGAATCCCACGATTAATGGCTAGACTTTCCTTAGCCTCTCGGCTCCTTTTTGGTTGAATTCAACAAAGTTTTGTGACGGCTTTGTCAGAAAGACTTATACCTCACGACCCTCACAATAACAAACTATGATACCACATGTTGGTATTTTGATCCCATTAACAATTAAAAAAGAAATAAATGCACAAGAAATAGAAATGAAATCACACAAGAAGAAACACAAAGAATTTACGTGGTAAAACCCTGACAGTGTGTCAAGGAAACCTCCACGAGGCAAGCGACTGGAATTCTTATTGCTCCAAAGTCAAGAATGAATCTCCAATATTACATCAAGCCTCTCGGGTAATCACCAATTTAATATTCAAACATTTCGTTACATGGTTACATAATTGTCTAAACGGAAAACCAAATTTTACTAAGATAATTACATTTAATAATTATTGTCATTTCTAACAAATGTAAATGAAAATAGGTGCCCAGCTTTTGGACCCTTGATCTAGTTGAGAATTTCGATGTCCCATCAAAACTTGGAATATACACTTCCCCATTGTCTTTTGGAGCTCATTGTTCTACCTCGATGCCTTTTATACACCCTTGGGCTTGTTCTCAATCTGAATGTTGTATAAATCTGTGAAGCTCATGGTAGCTTGGAAGTCTCACCCTAAACTCCTATACTCCACCAAATAATCCCTAAAAGGAATTCCATGGTCATTATGCTCCACTTGTTCAACTTCTATCTCATTGAGAAATTATGGCATGGTGAGTTTAGAAGATATGCTATATATGTGGGGGTGGTTGTGTATAGTTGTACGTGCATGGCTAGCCTCTCCACTATTAGACCCCTCACCATTGTTGGGATATTTGTTGGCTTGTTCCCCTTTTGGAGTTTACATGGAGCCCCCTTTGCTTCCTAAGTTTCTCATCCACTCCACCATACCCTTTTGACCCTTAGCCAAGTCATTAATGACGTTGAGCAGATTGTTAAACTCTTGATTTTATTTATCACCCATGACTGATTTACCCTTCACAAGTGGTTATTTTTCCTCTCTTTCTACTCCAGGAGTTTCCTCTTCCCCTTTTCTCTTGTCAGGTGTTTCTTCTTGTTCTTCCCACAAAGGAGTGGGTTCTCTAGTTTGATAACCCCTTCTATAGGTGACCCCACTGAAACGTTGTTCTTCGTGACTCATTAAATCTTTGTCAAAATTTGCCCCTCAAACCCAACAATCATCCAAAAACATGCTTTGATACCATTGTAAAATACCTTCCCTCCGGTATCTCAACTTTTCCATGATTTTTACTGAGTTTATTTGTTTGAACCAATGAAGTACTATATCAAATTATAGATTATTATGCCACTGGCTATATGTGCATGCTTATATAGTTCCATCCCAAATAAAGAGTATAACATACCAAACAAGTACACAAACTATGCTTTGAATAAATGAACAAAATTTATATTATATTCAAGAACATAAGTACTACTGGGATAAATGCACTAAAACAAAGTACAATCACTTTCTTGCAATCAAAACAACCAAAAAAATCATAATGGTAACAAAACTCATTCATGTAGACATATAAACAACTTGGTATTTAAATTACAATGACAATGTAACAAGGAACTTGGTTACAAATCTAAGCTCAGAGTAGCATCAAATAGGAGTCCCACAGTAGGTTTACGAGCTCATTCTTATAGCAGACCCAACCTTGTAAATATGTTTCCTCCTCCAGTACAAGAATTAGGTAGAATCTTCAGCCTCCAACAAAGACAACACACTCAATAACTATAGAGGATAAACCAACTTCCCATCTTAGCCATCTAAGTCAACAAAAATTATATTGATCAACCCAAAAATGAAGGAGCTTAACCTACAAAAGTAATGAAGGAATTCAACCCCATTTTTTTGGAAACTTCTACCCATTCAATGCTACAATACTCAACTTCTCATGATTGGAATCTCTCACAAACAAAATATCTCAAGCAGATTCCGAAGAAGTATGGGATGGAAGATTGCAAACTTGTATGTACTCCCATTGATGACATGATGCAGCCTTAGTTCTAATGATGATTCTCCCGCAGTAAACCAACCAAAGTACATGTCTATGATTGGAATTTTGTGTTATCTAACAGGTACCAGACCAGATACCATGCATGCAGTTGGGATTGTTGGATGCTTTCAAGCCAATCCAAAGGAGTCACATCTTCAGGCAGTAAAGAGAATATTCAAATATCTCCAAGGAACCCAAGACTTTGGTCTATGGTATCCTAAAGACGCAGATCTTACCCTTCATGCATACACAGATGCAGATTGGGCTGGAAATGTTGATGATCAGAAAATTATCAGTGGAGGTGCATTTCACATGGGGCCCTGATTGATATCTTGGTTCAGCAAGAAACAAGATTTCATTGCCTTATCTACAGCGGAAACAGAATATGTGGTTTTTGCATCTTGTTGCACACAACTTCTCTGCATGATCCAAACATTACAAGATATACAAATCAAATGTTCTCCAACCATCTCCATCCTATGTGATAATACAAGTGCTAGTAGTATTTCGAAAAATCATGTTATGCACTCCAAGACCAAGCATATTCCAATTAAATATCACTTTCTACGAGTACAAGTGCTTGAGAAAAAGGTTAAATTGGAGTATGTTCCCTCCAAAGAAAAAGTCGCTGATATATTTACTAAATCTCTTCCCAGAGATGCATTTGAATATCTCGGACAAAAACTAGGAGTTGTTTTTCCCTCATTTTGTTGTTAATCTAGTCTGCTTAGTCTACAGGTAAAAATTCAAAAGGTTGCTTTCTGTATGCAGGTTTCAGGAAGTATAGTCACGTATATACGCAAGTTTCTTTGCAGACACTCACGTATGTTTTTCTCTGATAGAAAAATAGTGGGACAAACTCAAGATCAACTTCTGACATGCTACTGACAACTATGACTTGATTTTTCTTGGTCTGTTGTTGATGGGTACAGTATGTTGATATGGTATTGAGTTATGTTTTTCTCATTGATATTTATCTGATTGATGAAGATGCTTTGATGAATGAGTTGTTGGCAATGAACATGTAGCACAGGTTCAAGGGGAGCATTAGCCTTGTAGAATATAATGTTTTGTTGGCAGTATGGTTGCTGAATTATGCTACTATTAAGATCTTTTGGTCTCGATTATTAATGCCATATCTGTCATTTGATGTAAAGGCCATGTGGATACCTATGATGTAGTAATTTTCATATTCAATCATGTATGGACTTTTGAGGTCACGACAAATATGTAATCCCACTTGGTTGGGCGGTAGTGACAAAAATGTAATCCCACTTGGTTGGGTGGTTGAGTCAAATATGTATCCCCACTTGGTTGGGTGATTGATGTAGGTATGAGTCCTTGGTGATAGGAAGGTCATACTCAGTTGATTTATAGAGTCATGTTCTTCATTTGAAAATCTTTTTGAAGATTCAACATGTTCTCAGGAGGAACATGGACAGTATAGTGCAAATCAGATGTAAAGGGGGAGCTTTGGTCTGCCCTTTTCCCTTGATGTCAAAGGGGGAGAGTATATTGGTGTTTGAATAACGGTTATTTGATGTATCTAACAGGTTTCTCCAAGTTGAGGTGATCAACACCAACATGGTTGCCATTGTTAGGTTATGGTATGTTCTATGCTTAGAGCAATTTACTTTTCTTTCTTATTATTATTCATAGATTAGCAATCACATGTGCATAAGTAAAGTGCAGATAAAACATTGAACGATCAACAGAAAACAAGCCAAGACAAGAGACACAAGATGTGGCGGCTAGCCAGGGACAAACCCCACAATGTGTGGGGAAACCCTTTGATCAAATCTTCCTTTATCTTCAATAATTCAGTAGAGACAAATAGGACAATAAATCTGATTTATATCAGCAGTAGCAAACCCTAGATCAACAACATCAGCATTAGTGGCTTCATCATCAAAACTAGGGCAATCGATATCTCACAAACCGACTGTCGGATCGGCTTGATTCTACCACCAAAAAATGCGGCCTTCAGAGGAGGTCCAGATGGAACTATAGAGCAGTTCAAAGGAGGATATATGATGGTCAACGCTGGTCGGACTTTCGATCTGCAGTTGCAGCTTCAAGTTCAGTAGCTTCCTTCCACATGTGTGAGAGAGAATCTCTTTTCTGCGCAGTAGAGAAGAGCCTCTTTTCTGCGCAGGAGAGAGAGAGATGTGATGAGATGAGTGAGTGAAAATGAGGAAAAGTCCTCCTATATTTATGCACAACTGTTGATGTTTGAATAGATGTGATTGTTGGGCTTTTGAGCCTACATGAGTTGTAGGTCAGTTTGATAATAATTCCATAATCAAAATACATTCATATCTCCATAAATACTTATCAGAATCAGATGATTTTCAGATCAATCCTATGCCTCTCGACAAGAGGAATCTAATAAAAATATTATCAACCATGAATAAGATGACCCACATGGAGTTTGGCCATAGTTTCCAATTTTAACACTCCCTCTCAACTAAGGATAACTCCATATGCAATCTGTTCGTTGGTCGCTACTATTCATCCATCAAATGCATTCCACTGTACAGCTTGACCCTTGCTCTGCTCTGCTCTATCCTGCTTGCTCCACTCTGTTCTGCCTACTTTGCTTTGTTCTGTTTTGCCTTGTTCTGATCTGCTCTACTCTGCTCTGTTCTACTCTACTCTGCTTTGTTCTGTTCTGCTCTTTTTTTGTCTGAATTATGAAGAAGAAGAAATGATCGAGGATGCATCATACTGACTCAAAGTTAGTCTCAAAGTCTGTACCACTGGTCCTAGACCAGTCTCAACCAACTCGAAGTCAACGTCATAGTGAGTACAACTCCTACCACTAGTCCCAGAATAGTATCATCCTCCACTAACTCAAAGTCAGTCTTAAAGTGCATACAACTGGTCCCAGACCAGTCTCAACCGACCCGAAGTCAGCGTCATAGTATGTACCACTTCTACCACTAGTCCTAGACCAGTATCACAGTCTCAGAGAGTGTACCACTGGTCCCAGACCTGTCTCAACCGACCCGAAGTCAGCGTCATAGTATGTACCACTCTCACTGGTCCCAGACAAATCCTGCATTGACCCAAGGTTAGTCTCAGAGTATGTACCACTGGTCCCAGATCAGTCTCAACCGACCCAAAGTCAACATCATAGTGGGTACAACTCCTACCACCAGTCCCAGACCAGTATCGTTGATCCCAGATCAATGAAGGCCATCCTAGTGTAGGGAGTACGGTAGATACAATAATGTGTCCATCGGTACTAGTATGGTCCCTAACTTCATTTCCCTGCTTGATCAGATGAGAGGTACTTCCCATAAGTCCTTGACTGCATGGATAAGATGCCTTGACAGGAGAACTTAATCAATCCCGTCCTCACAAGAGAAATAATCATCCTGCTACACAATCGCCATGGAGAATGTTAGCGCTTGGAATTCACCTAGGCTGAGATAGACAAACTCTCAAGGCTACATCAAACCATT
>APFE030612231.1:43303-55143 GCA_000404065.3 Pinus taeda | reverse complement strand
AAATTTTCTCCAATTTTCTTGAAATTTGGGCTGGGAGTCCCCAATCAAGTACCATGCTCAGCCAAAGAGGCTTTGGCCAAAATTTGGAGTGGATCGGGCGTTTTCTTTCGTTTTTGTGTTTTGGCCAACCTTCCTTGGAGCACCTTCGTTCTCGCCGATAATTTTGACATTTCTCTCAAACCATGACACCTGTGTAAAAAGTGAAAGAGGTTTTTCTTCTTTGGCATTTTGTGGACAAAAACCTCTCTCAGTTTTCCAAAATTCATCTCTGACTGCTCTGAAACATCATTTGAGTGAAACTTGCCCCGATGTGTGAAACAAGGAATTTGGTCGAAATGAAGCGAAATGAAGGGGATAGGGGGCTTCTAAATTCTTGGGGAAATTTTTGGGAGTGGGGATGGATGTTAGGCAGTAGGGGAAAGTGGAATCTCAGATATTGAGTGAGGGGAAGGGGTCCAAAAGGGCAAATCACAGGCCAAACCTAGAAAATTGCCAGGTTGTAGCTAGAAACTAGGGTTTGTGCAAAAATGAGGATTTGGGGAATCTGAGTGTTGGGAAGTGTATGATATGGTACTTTAAGGATAGGGGAAGGTGTATGAACATCAGGAAACAAGTTTTGCCGATGATTTGTCCGCCCAAGAGAAACTGCCTTCAAAACCCTACTAGGAGAGGGAAATGAATTTGCCAAGGCACAACTGAAGCATGAACAAGGTGTAAAATGACTCATTAGACACTGACATGATAATGACAACCCTATGAATGATGATAGACTCAGCTAAATGATGACATAGCCTGCCATTTGGACAACTTTAGAAGGAGTGAAAGCGAACCCTAGACCTAATGCCTAGTGACCAAATTTTGCTTGAAAACTCTTTGAAATGACAAAATTTGACCTTGACACTTCAAAATCACTTTGTAAGAGCATATTTGATCACCGGAGGAAGGCTGAAAAGACTGACACTAACAGAGAACACATCATCTAGGCCTCATAGGAGAACTAATCATCATGCTACATAATCGTCATAGAGAACACATCATCCAGACCTCACAGGAGAACCAATCATCCTGCTACATAGTCGCCACGGGGTGTGCATGTACACCACCAGGGGATAGTGAGTCAACCTGTGGTCATATGTCGCTCTACGAAGTACCCCCCCCTCCCCAGAGATTCTAGAGCTCAATGCATCATATAGGACCCTCATTTGAGGGTCTTTGAACAACACCAAGTTGTTCTCGGAAAGTTAGGAATTTGACTTTCCCTAGGGGCTTTGTTAGAATGTCGGTGACCTATTCATCTGTACCGATATGTTGGAGCCTTATAACTCCTCACTACACCATATCTCGAATATAGTAATACCTGATATCGATATGCTTGGAGCAATCATGATATACGAAATTCTCTGACAAATGAATCCCACTCTGGTTGTCACATAGGATCATGATGGTATCCAATGTAAATCCAAACAACTCACTAAAGAGCTTTCGCAACCAGACTGCCTCACAAGAGGCCATGCTAGCAGCAATATATTCTGCTTCGGCGATGCTTAAAGCCACCGACTTCTGCTTCCTTCTCATCTAGGATATCGAAGCAGATCCCAAGGAGAAACAACACCCGAAATTGCTCTTATGGTCCTCCACATTGCCTGCCCAATCAGCATCAGTATATCCAAGTAGTCTCACATCTCTGGTAGTGTATCTTAACCCATAAGTGATTGTGCCACGAAGATATCTCAACAGATTCTTGGCACCAATCCAATGTATGTGGTGAGGTTCAACCATATGTTGACTCAATGTGTTGACTGCAAAGCATATGTCTGGACGAGAGTTCACTAAGAACATTAATGCTCCAACGAGTTGCTAATACTCAGTAGCATTTCGTAAAACAGGTCTAGCAACACTACCGCTTAACTTCTTGAATTCAAGCTCCATCGGGGTAGTTACAGGCTTGCAGTCTACCATACCAAATCTTTCCAATATCTTCACCACATAATTTCCTTGAGATAGGAAAATTTCCCCTAGCTTTTGCCATACTTCAACTCTTAGGAAATAGTGCATCAGTCCTAGATCCTTCATTTCAAATTCAGAAGCCAACTCCCTCTTACATTTGTGAATAAGGGGGTTTGCGCCTATTAGGAAGAGGTCATCTACATACAACACCAGCATGAGAGGTTTGTCATCATCAACCTTAAAGTAAAGGTTAGGATTGGCTTCACTCCTAGTGAATCCCAACTTCATCAAGTAGCTATCGATCCTCTCATACCATGCTCGAGGTGCTTGCTTCAGCCCATAGAGAGCTTTCTTCAACCTGCATACATGAGATTTTCGATCATAAATCTCAAATCCTTTAGGTTGCTCCATGTAGACCTGTTCCTTGATCAAACCATGCAAGAACATGATCTTGACATCCATCTGATGTAGGTTCCATCCTTGTGAAGCTGCAAGGGCTATGATCGAGCGGATGGTCGTATATCTGGCAATAGGTGCAAATATCTCATCATATTCTATACCTTCCTTCTAGAGAAGTCACGAGCAACAAAATGAGCCTTATACTTTTCCGTACTTCCATCTGCTGCATGCTTTATCTTGTAAATTCATTTTGAAGTGATAACTGTCTTGTCCTAGGGTCTGGGAACTACTTCCCAGACATCATTCTTCATAATAGACTCATATTCTTTGGTCATAGCATCCTTCCATACTTGATGCTTGACAACATCTGAGAATGATGAAGGCTCATTTTGTATGATCGTGCTCATGATAGTCAGGTATCCCTGATATCTGTTAGGTTTCTTACGGAAGGTTCCTTGGGGTGAAGCATGTCCTTCAGCATCATCAAGTATCCCCCTAAGCCATGAAGGCCCCCTCCTAGAAGAGGAAGGGTCAGGTGGATAAATTGGATCCATGGGTTCCTCCACATCAGGAATTGTTACATCATCTACCCACAGAAACTTCAGAAGTATTTGATCATGGAGCATGGCATGGACAACTTCCACAATCATATGGTTCTTCCTTTCCGCCACAACATTATTCTCAGGAGTATGTGGTGTAGTAGTCTCCCTCTTAATTCCATCCTCAGATATGCTTGAGTGAACTATAATATGTCGGAGGTCTTGCTTTGGCTTGAGGGGAATGGTCCCCTTTGGAGCTTTCCTTTGGCACATCTTCGACATACACCTTCTTTCTCTACTTGGAATTCGGGCATCCCTGTCTCCATTTGTCTTACATCGGGTAGAGCCTTATAATGAAGGTGGGCAAACCTCCAATGCCAAAGTTCAGACTGAAGAGATGTGTCAAAAGACATGACACCTAGTGGACTTCCACCGACATGATATAATGAATCAACATGAAACCCAAGTGTAAAGGAATTTTTAACATTATTTTTTCATATACGTACCTTGCCATTGCTGAAGGTTACCTTGTAGCCTTTGTCTTCCATTGCTGAGATGGACACCAAGTTCTTTCTGAGGTCAGGTACATATAATACATCCTGGAATTTCTAGCCTTCTTGAAGGGTTGTCCTCTTCCTTGGTTTCTAGTGCTCCTTTTACCTTTGCTATTGAATTTGCCATTCCTTCGATTGCCATCAAAGGGATTTTGATCATCGTCCCTGTGTGAGTTCTTTCTATCAGGGCACTCCCTTGCATAGTGACCTACTTTATCGCAGATGTAACATCGTCATTTTCTTCCACCCTTAGGTCCAGCCTTTCTTTTTTATTTAGTCACGGAATTAATTCTTTTCTTAGCATGAGAAGAAAAGGTAGCAGGAGGACCTTTAGGCATGGGCATTTCTTGCTCTTCTAACCTTGTTTCTTGTTGGATGCATCTAACCATTAATTCCTCGAAACCACGAATTACATTATTGTTTAGAACAGTAGTCCTGAACACGTACCATTCGGATGGTAATCCTTCAAGAGTTGTGAGTGCCATTTCCCTATCAGTAATAGTCTCCCCAATAGATAGGAGATCATTCCTAATCTCGTTGATTCTTAAGAAGTCTGCTTGCATACTCTCATCTTTACCCTTATTAATTTCCTTCAGCTTATTTCTAAGAAACAAAACTTGATTTGCATCATTAAATTTAAATAAACTCACCAGTCTATCGTATATTTCCTTGGAGGTGTTCAGGTCAGAGATGTAGGCCACCAAGCACTTGTCGATAGAGTCCCAGATGATCTTCTTTGTTTTGACTTCTCCGGTTTTCCATTTGTTCCTGGTAGCAGCGGATGCATTTGATGGAGGTTCAACAATATTGCCTCTCACATGGTCCAACACTCCTTGATCTTCTAAGGTTAGATCGATAGACATCTTCCATCCGTGATAGTCAGCTTTCTCACGGAGCTTGTCATCGGCAGGAAAGAGTGATGAGGACATAGTTCTTTTAGGATAGCCTTTCCAATCTTCTCTTCGGTGATTGCTCTTGCTCTTGCTTAGGCATTGTCTTCACCTCAGCTCTGATTCCATGTTAGGTTATGGTATGTTCTATGCTTAGAGCAATTTACTTTTCTTTCTTATTATTATTCATAGATTAGCAATCACATGTGCATAAGTAAAGTGTAGATAGAACATTGAACGATCAACAGAAAACAAGCCAAGACAAGAGACACAAGATGTGGTGGCTAGCTAGCGACAAACCCCACAATGTGTGGGGAAACCCTTTGATAAAATCTTCCTTTATCTTCAATAATTCAGTAGAGAGAAATAGTACAATAAATCTAATTTATATTGGCAGTAGCAAACTCTAGATCAGCAACATCAACATTAGCGGCTTCATCATCAAAACTAGGGCAGTTGATATCTCGCAAACCGACCGTCGGATCGACGTGATTCCACACCAAAAAATGTGGCCTTCAGAGGAGGTCTAGATGGACCTATAACGCAGTTCAGAGGAGGATATCTGATGGTTAACACTGGTCAAACTTTGGATCTGCGGTTACAGCTTCAGGTTCAACAGCTTCCTTCCACATGTGTGAGAGAGAGTCTCTATTCTGCGCAGTAGAGAAGAGCCTCTTTTCTGCACAGAAGAGAGAGAGATGTGACGATATGAGTGAGTGAAAATGAGGAAAAGTCCTCCTGTATTTATACACAACTGTTGATGTTTGAATAGATGCCATTGTTGGGCTTCTAGGCCTACATGAGTTCTAGGTCGGCTTGATAATAATTCCATAATCAAAATAAATTCATATCTCCACAAATACTTATCGGAATCGGATGATCTTTAGATCAATCCTACACCTCTCGACGAGAAGAATCTAATAAAAATATTATCAGCCATGAATAAGATGACCCACATGGAGTTTGGCCCTAGTTGCCAATTTTAACAGCCATCAAGTCCAAAGGGGGAGATTGTTGGCATTATGATGCATGTGTTTTCCTTAATGGCAACTCACTTGTAACAGAACAAGTATATGGTAACTAGATGAATCCACAGGTCAATTCAGAGGTGACAGAACAAGATTGAATGTTTTTGTTGCAACAACTGGGACAATTTAAGGTTGGGTATAGGACAGATTGGTGGCATCTAGGTTTGTGCTCGTGGGTGTTGATTTGGTGTAGCATCGGATGTGCTCTAGCCATGAAAATTGGCGGAGAGGCTTAAGCACATGAGATCTCCAAGACCCAGAAATCATTTTGGAAAATTCCATCCGAATGAAGAGTTTTTAAAATAATTAATATTTTTAATGAGTTCCTAAGTCTAAACTTAGAAAAATAAAAATATTAATGGGTATTAATAAAGATAAGGATGAGAAGCTTCTAAGAAATGAAGATCAAGTCTATTTTAATCTTAGCTGTTGGTTAGGGACTTAATCTCGGTCGTTGATTCATCAATAGGAAAAGTATAAGAGAAGGTTGAGGGTCAATTGGAGATATACTGAGGGAGACCAGTCAGTTTGATTTTTGGAGTGGCCCTTGCTGAGAAATTTGAACTAGAAGACTGGATTGCAGCAAGAGGTAATGAGTACGTCACAGAGAGGTAGGGACAGTGCCAGAGGACCAACACAGAGCTCAGAGAGGCAGATGCATAGCCACTCAGGAAGATGCAGAGGTAGCTAGATTGCACAGTCACTAGAGGGCCTACGTGGGTGACGTAGAGAGGCCAAGCGCTAACGCAGTGAGGCAAAGGATGACGCAGAGGGTCTGGGGGTTGCGTAGAGGCTATTTGGATAGACGATGAGCTAGGGGAGGTGCCAAAGGGTTTATCTCTGTTGGGTGAGCCAGTTTGGCACCCTAGTTGTACTCAAGAAAAGCTGATTAATAAAATTCTCCTATGTTGCACTGATTTTCCCGCATTGGGTTTTTCTGGGGACAATTGTCCAAAAACAACAGTGTTGATGTGTTTGATTCTTGTGAATGTATTTGTTTCTGTATAATGGTGTGATATCTACATTAGAATTTATTTTAATATTTACTAAAGGGATTTTGTAATTAACTGATTGGAAAATAAGTAGGTAAAATAAATCAGTTGTTGCAATGACAAAATTTTCATAGTGGGCACTAGTAAACAGTGAGAGCAGTGACAGTATTACAGATTTGTGGTGCCAGAGTAGATACAATGCAGATTATTGTGTTACTGATTGGACATAATTATGCTTGAGTTATTAACAGATCTATCTATACGACAAGCAGTGTTGGTTATAGTCGTTAAGCTAGGGTTTGATGTGCAATTTGGACAAAGATAGAAGCAGTTGATGTTGACAACTAGAGTTTAATGTACAAGGGCATATTTGATTAATATATTTTGTGTTGCAATTCTCTTATATTACAATTTCTTTATATTGATTTAGAGCAGAGGTGGATTCAGTCTAAAAATTGTGAAACGTGGTCCACCAGCTAGTTAGGGTGGCAAGGTGGTGCAAGGCAGGAGAGTGGATTCTCCTTCAGGTTGGAGCCTGAGAACACTTTAGGGAGGCAGGTGGTGCTAGGGTAGGCTAGAGATTACATAGGGTGTTGGAGCGTCCGTTCAGTAGCATCTTTTAAATAGGGTGTTGGAACTTGAAGACTAGGGTGTTGGAGCATCCTTTCTATTTCCTCTAGGAAACAAGGCATAGGAGCACCCTACAAGTTGGAGCATGCAAATCAGGAGGTTGAAGCCTCCTTCTGTTGGAGAATAAAACTTCTTGTAAATATTTTGAAGACAAATATTAAGAAGCCTTCGGTGGCTTTTTGTCCCGGAGGGGTTTCCACCAAAACATATTTGTGTCTACTATCTCTATATTGTTATCCATTGTTGAATGGTGTTGATGAATGTTTAAGTTTATCTATTGATAATAAAAGTCAACGCTCTATGAAGTTACGAATATACTAATTGATAAGAAATATTGATTCACCCCCCTCTCAATGTTTCCAACAATTGGTATCAGAGAAGGTGCCTTCAGTAGCAACTTAACAGTTAGAAGGTAGATCTAGGTAAATCAAGATGGGAAAGTCAAGGAAGGAAGCCACCAAGAATTCAAAGAAGCTAAAGGAATTTCATGGTATTGAAATTATTTCAAAACCTATTATAACTGACAAAGAGAAACAAGTCGGTCCAATTCCTTTGTTCAGTGAATCAATATTTGAATTTTGGAAAGATAGAATGGAAGCCTATTTGAGAGCTATTGGATATAGTGTATGGGATTTTGTTTTTTGGAGACATCTCTAATGATAAATCAAGACAATACAATTCCAAAGCCATGAGTATCATCTTAAGCATATTGCCATATTCTATGAAATTCAATATAGGATGATGTTCATCTGCCAAACATCTTTAGAATAACATTCAAAATATTCATGCAGGTTAATATCATGTTGGACAAGACAAAGATGATGATGATTATGATTCAAGTCAATCATACTCTCATATGGAAGATTCTGACAATGAGGAAGAAGACGAAAAAGAGGAAGAGGTATTAATCAAGAACACGGAAGAAAGTTGCAAGCTCAATGAAGAAGTCGATCAAAAGAAACAAGAACTTGATATAACCATTGGAGAGATTAAGAGGCTTAAGAAACAAGTGCAAGAAGCGGAAATGGAAGAAAAATACGTGGCAAGCCAATTAAAATAATCTAGTCATAGGCATGTAATTGAAGTTGATGAAAAGCAAAAGGAAATGGACACAATTGTTGCCGAAATTGACAGGCTCAAGAAAGAAAATGAAAGGCAGGAGAAAAAAATACAAGTTCTTAACAAAGAAGCATAAAAGGTTACTCTTCTAAAACTACAAGTAGATTAAGTAGAAGAAAGAAGGAAAATCTTGAAAAGTCGGTTTCAAGAATATATTGATCAGAAACAAGGAGAAATTGACGTTTCCCTATCTAAAATAGATAATCTCATGAAGGAGAAATTGTTAGATGACGTAAGGAAGCATAATGACATGGCTAAATTGAAGATGAAAGAAAAAGAAGCAGGTAAAGCCCCATGTGACAAATGTACAATCTCTAAGTCCCCACAAAGTAAGATTGACGAGAAGACTGATCAAAGTGAAGGACTGAAGAAGATTTAAAATGTTGTGACTCCAAGGAATAATGTTGAAGAAATCAAGGACAAGGATCAACAAGAGCCTATAACTCCTCCAAGAGAGAGTGAATAAAGAAGATCATCCGAACAAGATAACTCATCTAGGTATGCTAAATTATTTAATGGTTATTATTTTTCATGTACTTTGGACATGTGGCTAGGGATTGTAAAACTTATGATAGGTACAATTATCAATGGCATTATAAAAACCCTAGAAGAAAGGTTGCACGAACTCAAGATAGATACTTCAATGATTTTGTCAGTCGAAATCATATGTTTGTTGTTCCATCATTCAAACCAAATGTTAAATGCTAAAAATATCATAACTATGGACACATAGCTCATGATTGTAGATACAATATGGAACAATTCATGATGGAAAACCCTAATATCATGTACAAGAAAATTTGGAGAAGAAAACAAATGCAAGAAGACCAAGCAAATGAGAAAGTCTCAGCATTAATGCTTTCATGTTTTGTAAAGGAAAAAGAGCATGATGAATCCATAGTAGAAGATGTCAAGGTTTGAGATGATCTAGCTATAGAGCTAGTTTCTACTTTGTTGTTCAAGACTCGTTCAGTGAATGTTAAATAGGGAGAGCCTATATAGCAGGTTGACGGATGACAAATTATAAATTTCTTAAGTAGTTAAGAGCAGTCTTCAGCGTCATGAGAAACTTCAGCAAAATAGTCACTTCAAATTGACAACTCATGGAAATGATTGCAGAAAGATTTAGGTAGAATCATATGTGTCAATTCATGGGACCATAATTGATCTGGAATTTATCCAGGACAAAGAATTAAAGGTATTACAGACTCATGTGCATGGATGTGCCTATGTTACTTATGCAACGGATCGATAAGATTGCTAGAATACATAGACACTGAGGCAATAAAAGGAAACATAACAGTCAAACATGTAAACAAAACAAGTTTAATAAGGAGTTCACCCAATGCTCCTGGGCTACGTCTCCTAGTCCATCCTTTTAATGATGGCCTCTCTATTATGTTTTCAAGCAGAGTTTTTACAACAGTGAGCTCGATTCGAGACTCACTAAACAGAATGAAGTCAGTAGGAATGGAGTGCGCAGACTCTCCTTACTGAAACTCGACCTCTGAGGGTCACAGTAGTATGACAAGCCTATGTTGAGGAGTTTGCTTGAACCTCTCAAGGCTTAAATGGAGTACACAGACTCTCTGAATCTCTCTGGCTCTATCTGGCTCGATGTTGCCTTCAGTTCAGCTCGACTTCTACTCTCTGTTTTCTGTTGTTAGCTTCTGGCATCTAGTTAACTCTTATCTGCCTCTCTGTGTGTTTTTTCCGCTTCTGTCAGGTCATGGCTTTAAAGCCAATCTGTTCTTTTGACTATTCACTTCCGCTTCCTAGCCTTCTGGTTTCCTTACCTCTCTCCGTTCGAATTCCTCTACTCTGCATCATCATCACTGGGTAACGCTTTGTAGGGAGGTGGCCACTTGTTTCCCAATGAACTGGGTGTCAGATTCCTTGAATCATTTTTGAATGGTCGTTAATTCCATTTTCTTCAAAATCGCCTGCGAATCATGAATCGTTTTCCAACTCATCATCCACGTCGGACTTCAAATCGCCTGTCATCTTGCTTTTTGACTTGTCAAATTCGGTCAGTCATCGGGACGCATCTCCGCCGTTGATCTGGGTCCCCCCAAATCCTATGGTCGTCCTTCATATCGGGCAGACAAGTCGCACGATGTTTACCCGTCCGATGCGAGCAGTTTTCTCACTCATCCGTCGGACGTGTGTCCCTCAATGTGTGGCATCGGTCGGGACTCAGTCAAAACTGCTTACTGCCTCGAGACCTTCCAATATCCTACCAGTTTTTGGAATCCCGTGCTATGGAACCGAATGCGTTATTTTTCCAAATTTTATAGAAATTTTGGGTCCGAGTGCTTTGGGGCTTCCCTTCACTGAGGGGGACACCCTGCGATACACGATTAGTGCTTTAGCGATAATTGTGTATTAGAAACCACCCTTGTTTCTTGATTTGGTCTTCGGTTTTGCCAGTTTGCTCCAGTGCGGGTTACCATGGGCCAACGGTCTGTGTGCTCAACCGAGGGTCCTCATTGCTCCGCTCTGGCCACAATTGCAATTGTTACAAGGATTCCTTCTGATAGCTTTGATTCTTCTGGGACTTGAATCTTTTAGCATAATTTGAGACAGTCATGAAAACTTAGAGAGTGTTTTAAGATCCAATTCGGATCACGACCTTCCCACTGAAAAAGATTTTGGACCACCAAATGTTGGTTTTCTTTTAAGCATCAATCAAGTGAGGGTATTGCTTCCTCGCTTGCTCAATTTCTATCCATTTCACACTACTTGGCTTTGAACGCTTGAGTCCAATCCTGAGGTATTCAACATCCCCTCTACACGTAGTTCTTAGCTTCCTGTCTAGAACTGTATCTTCCTGCAATTCATTAAGATATTCAGGAAACACGTCATCAATAGAAGGCAATTGACTCTACTCTTCAGGATCTTCAATTAATGAAGGTTCAAATAGTCTCAAGTTGTCTGCATTAACGACTGAGTAGATGTGCATGTAAGCTAGTAGATCAAGGCGAAAAGAATTATCACCAATTTTCTCAAGTATCTTGAAAGGTCCATACCTTATTGGCTTCAGCTTCTTACCTTCACCTTGCATTCTGTCTTTGCTGATATACAACCAGACTTGATTACCAACTTGGAAACTATGTGTCATGCGGAAAGAGTTATTTTTGCGGACAAACCTAACCTCCCTAGGAGTCTAAGACTCTCTAGTGACAAACAAACCAAACAAGAGAAATCCTTCTCTAAATATACATTATTCTATGAGAAACCAAGTGTTTCCCGATCTTACCTTAGGTCCAACGTTTGTTGTAGCAGTCCAGCCTTGCTGATCCAGATGAGCTCCTCCTTCACTTTAAGACCTGCATACACTAACAAGGCAAACGATTACATAACACCTGAATATTTCATCATAAAACAAAGCATATTCATCACATAGACCAAGGAGTACATGAAATAATTCATTAACAACAAATCATTGAGAAGAATGGACTTATTGTATTAAGGAAACAAAAAAGGAACCATTACAACCTGAGCCTTGGTGTTGTGCAAGCTCCTCCCAGGGTCCAACAAGAGATTTCCTCTACTTTGACAAGCTCACCCTCTCCCAATATGGCAACAAGAAAGGATAGTGATCTCTCCTCACAAGTCAACAATGGAAGTCCTAATTCCAGCAGCATTTACCCTTTGGAATGTTCAGCTTTCAAACTCCCCTCCTCTGGCCCAATGCCTATATTTATAGTATTCTAGAGGAAGTTATTCAGTTCCAACATCA
>APFE030612231.1:9127-21353 GCA_000404065.3 Pinus taeda | reverse complement strand
AAACCCAAGAGTAAAGGCATCTTTAACATTATTTTTCCATATACATACCTTGCCATCGCTAAAGGTTACCTTGTAGCCTTTGTCTTCTGTTCCCGAGATGGACACTAGGTTCTTTTTTAGGTTAGGTGCATTTAATACATCCTCGACTTTCTAGCCTTCTTGAATGGTTGTCCTCTTCCTCGATCCCTAGCTCTCCTCTTACCTTTGTTGTTGAATTTGTCATTCCTTTGATTTGCCATCAGAGGGATTTTGATCATCGTCTCGGTTTGAGTCCTTTCTATTGTTTTGAATTCTCCTTTTTTCCATTTCTTCCAGGCATCAGCGGATGCATTTGATGGAGGCTCAACAATATTGCCTCTCACATGATCCAACACTCCTTGATTCTCAAGGGTTAGATCAATAGACATCTTCCATCTGTGATAGTTAGCTTTCTCACAGAGCTTGTCTTCAGCAGGAAAGAGTGTTGAGGACCCGATAGTTCTTTTAGGATAGCCTTGCCAATCTTCTCTTTGATGATTGCTCTTGCTCTTGCTCGGGCTTTGTCTTCACCTCAGATCTTATACCATGTTAAGTTATGGTATGTTCTATGCTTATAACAATTTACTTCTTTTCCTTATTATATTCCATAGATTAGCAATCACATGTACATAAAGTAAAGTGCAGATAGAACATTAAACGATCGACAGAAAACAAGCCAAGACAAGAGACACAAGATGTGGCGGCTAGCCAGGGACAAACCACACAATGTGTGGGGAAACCCATTGATCAAATCTTCTTTTATCTTCAATAATTCAATGGAGAGAAATAGTACAATAAATCTGATTTATATCAACAGTAGCAAACCCTAGATCAGCGCATCAACATTAACATCTTCATCATTAAACTAGGGCAGACGATATCTCACAAACTGACTGTCGGATCGGCTTGATTCCACCACCAAAAATTGTGGCTTTCATAGGAGGTTCAGATGAACCTACAACGCAATTCAGATGAGGAGATCTTCTAGTCCACGCAGGTCAAACTTCACTTCTGCAGTTGCAGCTTTAGTTTCAGCATCTTCCTTCAAACTAGGGCAGTCGATATCTTGCAAACTGTTCGTCGGATTGACTTGATTCCACCACCAAAAGTTGCAGCTTTCAGAGGAGTTTTAGATGAACCTACGACGCAGTTCAGATGAAGAGATCTTCTAGTCCACACAGGTCAAACTTTACTTCTGTAGTTGTAGCTTCAGTTTCAGCAGCGTCCTTCAAACTAGGGCAATCGATATCTTGCAAACCATCCGTCGGATTGACTTGATTCCACCACCAAAAGTTGTGGCTTTCAAAGGAGGTTCAGATGAACCTACATCATAGTTCAGATGAGGAGATATTCTAGTCCACGTAGGTAAAACTTTACTTTTGTAGTTGCAGCTTCAGTTTCAGCAGCTTCCGGCTTCACATGTGTGAAAGAGAGACCCTTTTCTGCGCAGTAGAGAAGAGACTCTTTTTCTGCGCAGTAGAGAGAGAGAGATGTGATGAGATGAGTGAGTGAAAATGAGGAAAATTCCTCTTGTATTTATACACAACTGATGATGTTTGAATAGATGTGACTGTTGGGCTTCTGTGCCTACATGAGTTGTAGGTCGGCTTGATAATAATTCCATAATCAAAATAAATTCATATCTCCAAGAATACTTATCGGAATCGGATGATCTTTATATCAATCCTACACCTCTCGACAAGAGGAATCTAATGAACATATTATCAGCCATGAGTAAGATGACCCATGTGAAGTTTTTCCCTAGTTGCCAATTTTAACATATGGACATCTTCAATTTATAACATTGCCTGAATTAAGTCAAATAGTGTCAGGTGTTCCTAAACTATAGATAAAGGATGATTGTGTATGCAAAGGATGTGCTCTTTGGGAAAATATCAAGAAACCATTTCCAAACATTGACAACAGATCTAAGGAAACTTTGGACTTGATCCATTTTGATTTATGTGGTTTGATGCTCGTGAAATCACTTGGTGGTTCGTTGTACTATATGACATTTATTAATGACTTCTCCCGTGAGACATGGATATATGCCTTGAAGACTAAGGATGAGGTATTCGACAAGTTACAAGAATTCAAAGCTAAAGTGTAAAACTTGACAGGCAGGAAGATCAAGATACTAAGATCTTACAATGGAGGAGAATACACTTCAAAGGAATTTGTTTCTTTTTGCAAGCAAGCTGAGACTAAAAGGGAGTTGATTTTCCCCTATAATCCACAACAAAATGGTGTAGCAGAACGAAAGAGCAAGTCCATTGAGGAATCTATCAAGGCCATGATGCATGATATGGATTTGTAATTTTTTTATGAGGGTAAGCATCACAAACAACTGCATATATTCAAAATGGAAGTACTCATAAAGTTCTGGAAGGTATGACTCCTAAAGAAGAATTCTCTAAAAGGAAGCCACAGGTTGGTCACATGAGGATATTTGGTTGTCCTCTATATATTCATGTTCCTAAAGATAAGAGGAATAAGCTTGAGCCTTCAGGAAAGAAAGGCATATTTGTTGGAGACAATGAATCATCGAAGGGTTACAAAGAATACATTCCATAGCATCGACGGATTGAGGTCAGTTGAGATGTCACCTTTGATGAGAAAATGGAATATTGGAAGTCTAAGGAAGTCTATGTAGATTCCTTGGATGAAGTGAAGCAGGAGGCCTCAAGGAGGAGCATTTGAGTTCTACATAATGTACAAGAAGGCTAGAAGGGCTTCAATATGCTGCATAACCGGTCATAGTTCCAGAGATCAAGAAGAGACCAACATGGCTTAGATCTACATTAGAAGAGGCAGAAGGACATGCAGCTTCTGATGGCACATCTAGAGAAGTTAAGAAACCTGAGAAATTCTCTAGTTACACACCTCATGATAGAACTCATTGATCAAGAACCTTCCACATATGAAGAAGCAACTAACTAGAAAGTGGAAGGAAGCGATGAAGGAAGAGTACCAACCAATCATGAAGAATGATGTCTAGGAAATTGTGCCAAGGCCTAAAGGGGAGTCAATGGTGACTTCCAAATGGATATATAATATCAAGCATGCTACAGATGGTGGTATTGACATATACAAGGCACACTTTGTGGCTAGAGGGTTCTCTTAGAAACAAGGAGAACACTGTGATGAAAACATTGCTCCAGTTGTTAGGTATACCTCTATTAGATCCATCATTTCTCTTGTTGCTTCGTTGGGATGGATATTGCACCAGATGGATGTGAAGATTGTTTTCCTCAATGGTGTGATTGATGAAGAGGTGTACATAGAGCAACCTTAACGTTTTGAGGTATTTGGAAAGGAATCTCATGTTTGCAGGATGAAGAAGGCCTTTTATGCACTCAAGAAAGCTCTAAGAACTTGGTATGCTCATATTGATAGCTATTTGATGAGACTAGGATTTACCAAGATCGAAGTTGATCCAAACCTTTACTTCAAGGTTGTGAAGAATGCTCTTGATCTTACCCGTTTTTGTTGTTGAGTTGTTTCTAACAAGTGTCAAGCTTCTTATCATTTAGCATAAGAAGCAGTTGGCTTCTGAGTTCAATATGAAGGATCTTGGGTTGATGCACTATTACTTGGGATTAGAAGTATGGAAGAAACTAGGCAAAGTATTCCTTGGTCAAGGAAAGTATGTGTTAGAGATCCTTCAAAGATTTGGTATGATGGATTGCAAATCAATGACGACTCCCATGGTGACTAACTTGAAGAAGTTAAGAGGCTCTAACTCCAAATTGGTAGACCCATCTATGTGTTGGCGACTGATTGGTTCATTGATGTATTTGGTTAACGCTAGGTCGAACGTATGCTTTGTTGTGAACACATTGAACCAGTTCCAGATTGAACTAAGACATAAGCATTGGATTGTAGCAAAGCACATTTTGAGATATTTGCATGGTACAATGAATTATGGCTTGAAATTTGTTGCAAAAAAAGATGTACAACTTCAAGGATATACCTATGTTGATTGGGAAGGAAGTGTTGAAGATCGGAAGAGTACCTCGGGAGTATGCTTTAGTTTGGGATTCGATATGACATCATGGATGAGCAAGAAGCAGAGGTCGATTACATTCAACACTGCTTAAGTAGAGTACATTGCAGCCAATGAGGTTTGTACCAAAGTAGTATGGATCCAAAAGTTGTTTGCAGGATTGTTTGACCAAGAGTAGGAACTGATAGTGATACACTGCAATAATCAAAGATGTGTGAAGCTTTTAGAGAGTCTCGTGTTCCATGACAAGTGAAAGAATATTGAGATCAAGTACCACAACATATGTGACATGGTGCAAAGGAGAGCAATAAGGCTCGTGTACATCTCCATCGATGAAAAACCAACTAATGTTCTGACGAATTCGTTGCTGAGAGACACGCTCGTGTACTTCAAAGACTAATTTAGGGCTTGTGGAGATTACCCCTCTCGTTGAGAGGAGTGATGATATTTCTGCAACACAGATGGAAATTCTTCCCAAAGAGAGAATGGGTCTGAGAGACCCAGAGGGCTCAATAGACAAAATTGAGTGAGTGTCTCTTGGAAGAGGACCATGATCACACACTAGGTAGGGTGGAGTGAGGTCCTTTCAGCATCTAGACCCAATCACCAATCAAGAAGGGGTTGAGTGAGGTATTGGCCCAGACTTCTCACCAGGAAATGTGAGTGAGTGCTTGCTAATTGAGCGTCTCAACATTTTGGCCTAGGTGGAGGCCATGGGATTCAAGGACCGATCACTCTATAGGAGTGAGTCCTGATATGCATCAGAGAAATTTTGAGGTTTAAAATGGGCCTCCTAAGGAATATTATAAAATAATAATGGAAATAATAAAATAAGATTGGATTACCTCATCAAAGTTTGGAGGGAAAAAAGAAAATTTATTTTTTCAACTTATATTTTCAACTTATCTCCCCATGGTTTATTCAAATTTCAAGCGAGGGCACTCATTGGATGCATGATTTAATCCTCATCCAAGGAATACCAATGTTGCATACTTTCGATGGACCCTACTACATGAAAATAAAAAATAAATAAATAAAATAAATAAATAAATAAAAGGTGATTTCAATCACATTTTTTCATCATTTCTCATTTTTCGTGTAGTAGGGTCCATCAGAAGTATGCAACATTGGTACTCCTTTGATGAGCAATTAAATTCAACATCCAACAAGTGCTTTCGCTCAAAATTTGAGTAAAATTGTGGGGATATAAGTTGAAAATACAAATTGAAAAAGTAGTTTTTTTTATTATTATTTTATCTTTTTACCTTTTTACTCCAAAAATGGTGAATCATCCTCGTGGTTGACATCATCATCTTGAATCCTATTGGTCCTTATAAAGTTGATTTTGGTTATACATTTTTGTTTTGAGGCCCATCTTTTATCTCAAAATTTCTCTAGTGTTGATGACATTGCCATGGGTTTGGTATCGCCTTGGATATGGCCACTAGCGGATGTTGATAATAGATGATGATGCTGGTAATGATGGATAATCTTCTTCTTTAGAGAAATTTGTTCAATTTGAGAACATTTATGACAATGATTATGAATACCTCCCTAGTTAAGAGGGAGTGTTAAATTTGTAACTATGATGGGTCTTCATAATGTACATTTGCATTTGGTCACTTAATGTAATTGTATTTATCATTGTAAAGCATATTTAGAGATGCTTGAGACAAGGGAAAATTTATTTTGAGTTAAAGTTCCATTATGACTTTTTAAATATGAAAATTTGAATTTTTTAAAATTAATGTAAATTTTGGCTCTAAAAGTGATAAGTCAGATTCCCTCCA
Source organism: Pinus taeda (assembly GCA_000404065.3). NCBI lineage: Eukaryota > Viridiplantae > Streptophyta > Pinopsida > Pinales > Pinaceae > Pinus > Pinus taeda. The sequence goes on along the minus strand of APFE030612231.1, from coordinate 15,539 downwards.
AGTCAAGTTGGACCTGGCAAAGAGACGCGTCCATTCACCCAATTCATGCTACAATATAAAAGAAGCTCAACCTCCAACATTTGGGCATTCACATTCTCACATACAAGATAATTTTTGGACAAGCAAGTGAAGGACAAGAAGGATAATGTAAGATAAAGGAGGAGGTTGAATATCCTCGTTTCTCTCTCTTGCAACTCACACGTGTGGATTAGTCTCTCTCTCCCTCTGTGGTTCACAATTTTATAGGGAAACTATTGCAGGGGACTGAAATTTCTAGGTTACTAGGGCAATTGTTGCAGGGCCGAAATTTTTGGGGTAACTGGCTATTGCAAGATGGTCAAAATTCTGGGTCAGATAGGTATTGAAAATTGCAGGATCAGATTGGGTGAGTTGACGTGGAGGAGAAGACCAAGTTTGACCATAGGTATAGATGTGTCTCTCATTAAACAACAATAATTTCTCTATTGAAAAAGGTTGCTAGGTTTTTCCCCTTTGTGGGTTTTCCTAGGGTAAATCTTGTCTTCTTTTGTGTTGTGATCATTACTATTCCACTATTCTTTATGGTTGAATTTCTGAAGTATAATTGTTGAATGATATATTGGAATAAGTTAAAAGAATATTTACGTCAAAAATAATTATCAGAATTTCAGAAACATTATGCTAACACTAATTGCAATAAGAAAATCAACAATTTTCCCATTTTTATAACTTGTCTGCCACTTTTGCCACATTTTTACCCTTTTATTTTTATTGTCACTTTAGTAGTTTTTTCATTTTATAAATTAAAAGTGACCCTTCATTAGCCTAGAACATGTCTCTCTTTTTGTCACTTTAGCATCTATAATGTTTTTCCGTGGCGAATCATGTTCCCTTAGTTTTTTTTTTTTCCCTGCCTTAGCCTATGGGAACTTTATTGGGCTAGCAGAAGTCCCCCATATGCCTCCTAAGCGATTAGGGACATTACACTCAGACCCAACACAATTTTCACTGAGATGCCTCTCTAAATACTGTGTTGTTGTAGTGTGTCTTTATCATCCCTTCAAACTTGCTTTTATAACTTTACATTGAGATAAATCCCTAACCCCAATCTGAAGGTGATTAATAGTTGAGATTAACCTAAGTTTCTTTTAGCTCAATAAACCAACATATTATGTGTTTTTAACTAAGTTAGACTTAGGATGAGTTACATTAGTAACCTATTCACACTTGTCCAAATGTTCTAAGGAGAATGTGGGGGACTTTTGCATGCCTAAACGCAAGGCCTATGCAAAAGTACCTACCCAAGCTACAAGCTTCAACACTTCAAAGGGATTTTTTGGCTCTATGGCTAGGGTTTCTGTAGAGTGCCATGGTGGTGTCAAGTTAGTGTCCATGTCCATGTTTTTGAAGGAATTGGCATGGTTAAGTGGAAAGGGTAGAACAATCCAGATTGGTGGGCATCATAAGTCTCTCTCTAAAGGTATCTAGGAATGGATCTCTAAACCTTTTTGAAATCTAATGATCCCTCATAATCATGTTGCAAGACCCATTAGATTATGGAGATGACTCTTACACCTCGATAAACATTTTCTCTTATGAAAAAAAAATTATTTCCTCTCTACATCATTCTGGCCACTTTAGGGGCTTAGGTTTTTCTAGAGTTATAGATGTTACTCTTTTGCATGCGACGACACCAGAAGCTTCGAGAAGCCTTGACTTAGAATGTTGGTATTCTCAAAACAATTTCTATCATTCTGACACCTCCTCCTCTCATCTAGATCTACAGTCATAGCCCCCACGCGCCTTGTTATTTCCGCCATTGCCTCCTTTTTCAATCATTCAGATTGGGTCGTTGACGAGGGCTTTTCAACTAAAAAATTTGTTTTGTAGTAGGGAAGAAATTGAGATGTGTCCATAGAGAAGGGGAAGGGTTAGGTTGGTGGTGGGGGGAGATATCCAGCTGTGCAAGATTCCAAATTTATCAGATATGGCAACAGTGAGTAGGTTATATGGAAAGTCTTTGGAGAGTGCCACTATAAAGCCATGGTTGGAGCACAATTGGGTGTGGGAAGATATCTATTTGAGCTAGATTCCAAATTTCTCAGATACGACAATAGTGAGTAGGTTTTGTGGGAAGTCTTTGGAGGTCCCTTCTCAGCTCCACATATTGTGTTAGGAGGCGACCTAAGCCTAACCCTCTCTCTCCATGAGTTTTGGGGTAGGAACTCTTGCCAAGCTCGGCTAGAAATACTTTTCAACCATTACTTTGAATCACTTCATTTGGTCGATCTTGCCCCCACAAAATTCTCCCACTTGGTGAAATGGCCATAAGGGTGATGAAGACATTTCCAAGCAAATAGTTCATTTCATGATCTCCAAACGCCTAATTGATGGACTTTGGAACATAAAATCTTGGGTGGAGGTGGGTATCATATCAGATCATTTTCTCATAGCTTTGAAATTAGAGTCCCCTAAAAATAAGCCCTCATCTCCTTTCAAATTTTCCCCAGTCTATCTTGCAGAAGAAGACGACAAAATTTGATGGCATCAACCTTAGTTCATTTATCTTCCTCTTCTAAGTATTTTGCTATGAAGAGATTTTTTGACAATCTTAAAAGAGTGAAAGCGGTGTTGATTCCTTGGTACTAATCTTTTAGGAAGAAGTGTTAATTGCTCTTGATTGAGACTAAGTAGAAGCTCAAGGATCTCCTAGTGGATAGTGGTGCATTCCCTCTATCAAAGGGGCAAGAAGCCACACTAAGCTCCCTATTGGCCTCTAAAAAGGACTTGATCTCAAAAGAAGAATCTCTTTTGCACCTTAAAAGTAAGGCAAATTTGGATCTTTGAAGGGGACGATAAAACAAAAAAAAAATCACAAATTCACTAGTTATTTTCAAAAGACCACCATTTGGAATGTCCAAGCTATTGATAAATCCCACAATACATTTACTACATTCTTGGTATTAGATCCCAGGATTGTTCATGTATTTTTCCTTTTCCCTTTTCTCTTATGGACGTCAATCCATTTCAAGGAGTTGTCAAGAACAAACGTAGATGATACAATGACAACATTTCCTTGAGGCAGTTGCATTGTTAGAGGTTCTGCGACATGTTTGTTTTTTTTAGCTATCTGAGTGATCTAATTTGTGGACACATTTGTGCCCACTCATTGTCGAATCCATAGTTATAGCTAAATCTTTTTCATTTTCAATCAAATGATGAGCCTCCTCTCTTGAGGGATGAGATGGCTTTGCGTGAGGCTAAGTTGAGTCTAAAGAAGCTAATTTGGTAGTAGATGTATTTTATCGCTATGAGTTGTCCTACTTGTGAACTATATTATTCTCAGAACCTTTTGTTCCCTTTGGATCTTTCCATCCATGACACTTTTTCTTTGTATCTGTGTGGGAATAGGACCCTTGCGAAAAAGAGTAGGGATTTTGAAGATGATCAGGTTGTTGGCAAGTCTTACAATGGAAAACAATGTTTTCATAATCCACCGATTGTGAATAAACCCTACCCCTCCACTTGAGAAGGATTTTATCAGGCAACCCTTTACTAAGGTCCACTTCAACACATATGCAAACATATGTGACAATTCCTTTTGAAAGTCTTTCAGTTTCTATTCTAATGAAGCGACCTAGTAAGTTTTCCACGTCGACTAATATATCAAGTTGTCTCCAATGGACAAGCATGTTAGGAAGCCTTACCCACACTGGAGTTGCTAGACCTGTCATGGAAAGAGGATAAAAATTAGTAAACCACGGTTGAAATGAGAGACGAGAATGAGTTCAAAACTAAGGTCTTTGATAAAAAAACCATCTAACGACCCTCTAAATTACTTAAGAGCACCACAACGAATCATTTTGAGCAAAAATGCAACTTTGTATTTTGAGACCAATTCTAGTATACCCATTCTCGAAGAGCAGATGCCAATGGCCAAAATCCATTAAAACAACAAATAATCACCTATTGTTCATAATCTGCAACCATGAAGTTGGTTATAAGGTTATTCATTTCAAGAGATGGAATTCTCGTCGTCTAATCCACAACAAATGTTGGCCCTGAGAGGTCTTTAGGGTTCAAAGGTGAAAGTCCTAAATTTAGGGTATCATAAAAGGACTTGGTTTGGAAGGAGGAAGACGCACCCTATACTTTGGCTACACCTCTTAATATTGAGACTAAATAAACATAGGCATCCTTAGTTATGCCATACTTTCCAAGGGATTCTAGGTCTTGAGGTTGCCTCCCACCATGTAGGAGCTAGATACTATCATAGGGGATTGATAATCGAACATGAATTCTGGTGGCGAGTGAAGAGATGAGATCTAAGGCTTTGACAAACAAACAAAAGGAAATCCCTAAGAAACATTTCACAAAGGCCGTAAAATTCACCATATTTGGGGTAAAAACCTCATTTTGGATGCAGGAAGACTCTGTAGCAGAAAATATTTTCCCTAATTTGTCAGATCTTGAAGCAAGGCGGATTTCTTTAGATCATCCTTTGGAAGCAAACTAACACCCTTTGAAATGACAAATCTGTTGAAAGAGTGAAGAAAGACATTAAAATGAAATCCTCCAAGAAAATTCTGACTTCTGTAAGCCTATAAATCCTGACATCTGAATCATCCCCAATGGAAGAATTTGAGTTTGCACGCGTAGATATTACGCCCCTTTCAACTTCTTCTAATGATTTTTTAATGCCAAAATATTTGTAGCACTCATTCTTGCTGGGTTGGGCCTTGCATTAGAAGCCATCATTATTTGTGTAACTATCCATCTTATCAATTTTGTTTAGAAGCGCCATGAGGTTGTGTTGACACCTAATCCTTTTGATTGGGTAAATATATGTAAATAAATAAATGAGAAATATGAACAGTCATTGGGAGATGAACTGAATAGTCTCTCCCTCATGTATATAAGACCTACTTGATGGAATAAAAAAACACGAATCAGTTTTTGCTTAATGGAGTTACTCCCTAGCCTGACATGGTATCAGAGCCAACTCCTTTTTTTAGCCTTTATGTCTTTGTAACTCCCTAGTCTGCTCCTCTGCTCTCCATATAATTCAGTGACTGTTTACCCTCGCTCTCTGTCTGACATTACCTGCGCTCTCTATCTAACATTACCTGTGCTCTCTGTACCTGCGCTCTATGTCTGACATTACTTGCATACTTTGCGTTTCAATCACATCGCTTGGGTTTGGCTTTGCATTGACATCACTTGGGTTTTGATTTCCTTTCAAGTTGCTCTGTTTTGGCTTTTCATACACATCTATACGGTTTGCAATATCAACCAACGCACTCATTTACCTGCAATATGTACCCTGTTCTATTGAATGTTGTCACATGGAGGAGCTGCGGTGAGCGTGGTCCCTTTTGGAGTCTAGTGGAGATGCGGGGAATCGTGGAGATGAAAACGCTGGATATATGAGATTAATGAGATTAGCAGCGATTGTTAATACGCATATAGTTTTTTAATGAAAACACTCCTACGTTGAACGCTATTACAGTTATTGTTAATATGCATATAGTTTTTCAATGAAAACATTGCTCCGTTGAACACTGTTACAGTTATTGTTAATACGCATATAGTTTTTCAATGAGGGCCTGCGGAAATGGTGTGATTTGAGGTCAAAGGGGAGATGCTTGATAGGTTATTTGCCTGAAATCTTCCATATGTTCTGTCGCTCCTGCGCGTGAATATTTGGGGAGACAGCATGGCTATGCGTGGATATGGACGGGATACATGCTTTGTTTTGGCCATATTTCTGTAATTTTCACCACAGTTTTTATGACTATATCAGCGCAGAGGCATTAAGGTTAAAGGATTAATAGTTTATCTTTGTGTGCTAAATGTTGAGACTGTGAAGATGTTTTCCTTATTTTATTAGTCATTCTGGATTTAAGGAATACAATATATTGATAATGGTGCAATGAGCAGTTCCTTTTTGTCAAGGGCATGGATGCTTGATATATCGTATGAAATAAGGTTGAAAATACAAATGGTGATATTCTATATGGATAAAATATAGTTTTTCTCTTTGCTAGTAGAAGTATTTTTTTTATAGTACACAGATTTTTTTGCTAGCAGAAGTATTTTTCTATCAGCAAAAATAATTTTTTTTTACAGAATGCATTCAATCATATCCATGGTGGGAATAGTTCTCACTGGCAAGGAGAACTATCCTGAATGGTCCCGGATGATAAAACACACCCTAATTTTCAATGAGTTGTGGAAAGGAGTGTGTGTCGGAGAAGGAGATAATGACCCAGTATAGCCTACCTCAGACAAAGAGCTCATCATTTGGGAAAACAAGAACAGCAAAGCTTATGCATTAATCGCAACATCTAAAAATGAAGAGGTGAGTCGCCATATTTCGTCATATTCAACTGCCTTTGAAGCCTTACAAAAGCTGAAAGAACTCTATGACTCA